>CAUYPO010011046.1:0-56398 GCA_963574435.1 Cheirogaleus major | reverse complement strand
CAGCATATTATGGGGGTACAAATATTACGGTTATGTATATTGCCCATGCCCCCCTCACCCCTCGAGGCAGAGCCTCAAGCATGACCATCCCCTATTCTTTCACAATCCTGGAGGCCAGAAATTCAAAATTAAGGTGTGGGTAGGGCTGCACTCCCTCCAGAATCCATTCCTTGCCTTTCCCAGCTTCTGACAGCGGCAGGCATTCCTTGGCTTGCGGCTGCATCACTCCGATCTCTGCCTCCATCTTCATGCCACCTTCTCTGTGTGTCTGTGCCCCTCAAAGGTCTCTCTGCCTCTCTTTTATAAGGGTACATGTGATTGTATTTAGGCCCCACTCAGATAATCTAGGCTAGCTCCTTTTCTCAAAATCCTTAACTTAATCATATCTTTTACCATGTAAGGTAATATTCACTATTTTATCATATAAAGTGAAGTTACATGTTCTGGGGATTTAACATGGATATCTTTTGGAGGGTCAGCCTTCAGCCTACCAAAGTAGTGTATTAGTTTCCTCTGACTGCTATAACAAATTATCACAACTTTGGTGGTTTAAAACAAAGCATATTTATTCACTTAGAGGTCTTGAGACCAGAAGCCCAAAATTAATTTCAGTGGGCTAAAGTCAAGGTGTCAGCTGGGCTGGTTCCTTCTGGAGGCTCTAGGGGAGAACAACTCCCCTACCCTTTCCAGCTTCTAGTGGCTGTTTGTGTTCCTTGGCTTGTAACCCTTTCTTCACTTTAAAAGTGAATCACTTCGATCTCTCCTTGGGTCATCACATCCGCTTCCCCTCTGACTCCTCCTGACTCCTCCGATAAGGCTCTTTGTGATTACATTGGGCCTGCCTGGCAAGTCCACAGTAATCTTTCTATCTCTAGATCCTTAACTTAATTACATCTGCAAAGTCTCCTTTGCCAAGCAAGGCAACATGCACAGTTTCTGGGGACTAGGCTGTGATTAGAGGCCATTAACCAGCCTATTACTGATTTGTGAGAAAAATTATTATAGAGAAGCAAATTATTTGCACTGTATAGTTTTCAGTGCAGTGTTGTTTATTGTGACTTTGGCATCTATTTTCTGCAATTAAAATGCTTTAAAGATTTATGCTACATATTGACAGCTTTTGCTTCTTTTGTACTGAAGATTGTATACACATATGGGGCTGTGTTTCCTAGAAACACAGACAGAAATAGAGTATCTGAGCAGAACGCATGAAACGAAAGAGATAAAGAAAATAAGGAAATGAAACCAAAGATAGCGTCCACTAGTTTTCTAGGTTCTCATAGCATCTATTGCTAATGGGACTCAGCAAAAATCCAAAGTGCCCAGGAGGCGCTTTCCTTGAAAAATGCGGTAGAAATTTTGATTCTGGTTCTCTGTTACAGGATTCACTAAATTATTAAGAAAGATGTGTACTTGATAACTTTCTCAAAATATTCACAAAATGACTGAAAATACCTTAATCCTTAGGTTGGGTGAGGGATGCTGTATTATTATTATGATTTGTATTGAGCTCACACATTGATCCACCTTTTCAGATTCTTTTAGTTGCCTCGCTCCTTGTCTAAGTCAGTACTCCGACTGGACTGGGTCCACCTGCCTCTTCAGGGCCAGAGGAAATGCCACATTGCAAGGCATGGTATAGAAATGCAACAATTTCTGCTTGCTGATTTTATATCCTGCATTTTGGTGAATTTGCTTATTGGCACTAACAGGTTTTTGGTGTGGAATCTTTAGGGTTTTCTGCATATAAGATCATGCTGTCTGATAACAAACATAATTTTACTTCTGCCTTTTCGTTTTGGATGCTTTTTAATTTCTTTTTATTTCCTAGTTGCTCTGGCTGGAACTTCCAATACTGTGCGGAGTAGAAGTGGGCATCCTTGTCTTGTTCCTACTCTTAGAGGAAAAGCCTTCAGTCTTTGGCGGCTCAGCACAATGTTAACTGTGGGCTTCTCACAGCCTTTATTATGTTGAGGTGGTAAGGTAAGGCTGTTGTCATGAAAGGGTGTTGAATTTTGTTAAATGTTGTTCTGGGTCAATTGAGATGATTATGTGGATCACGAAGGTTTTTAAGGCGAGAGACCAGATGACATTTTACTTTATAAACATCTCTCTGGTTGCAGGCGGAGTTCTTGGAGGCGAGTAAGCCTGGAGACAAAGACACGTGTCAGGAAATGTTGGCAGGAATCCCAGGGACAGACAGTGATGGCCGGAGCTAGGGCAGAGGCCACACGCTGCGACGCGCGCCGCAGACTAGGGCGGACTCCGACGGAGCAGCCGCAAAGACCCAGGTGCAGAGAGGCCGCAGCAGACCGAGGGGCGCAGGGCGAGCACTCAGCCGGCCGCAGGGCAGTGAGAGGTCCAGAGGGAAGGGGACCCTGTCCGCAAACCAGGTTTGCGGGATCCAGCGCTAAGAATTCGCGGACCTGGCCGAGGGCAGGGCGACAGCAGCTGCTCAGCCGTGGCGCGGTGGCCGAGCGCGGCCCACGGAGGGACTCTCCGCAGAGCGACACAGACCTGTGACGGACGCGACAGCGGAGGGACTTCAGGAAAACACATTTCCTCTGCTTTTTCGACTGATTTGGTCTCTCACGAACTATTTTCTAGCTCTGGAGCAGCCCCTGGTCTTCGTTCGTTCCTTCTGGCCCTTTCTTCAATTTGATGGTATTTTCTTTCTGTTGAAGAAAGCCCCTCCTATCGATATATTGCGAGTCTTCAATAAATCGCGAACACTGCCCCTTGAGTCTCCCCTGCTTTCTCAGCAACCCAGACCATCACACTGTGCCCAGACGCAGTGGTGGCGACCCGTCCGCGGGCAGCCTGCCCACAGAGCCTGGAGACGCGGTGCCCAGTCTGCGGCCACAGCTCATCCCTAGAGCTCGGCGTCCGGCCGAGCAGCAGCTGGGAAGGGGTCCCCACAACACCAGCGGCCCCCGCTAGAGTTTCACCGCACCACGTAAAGGCCTTGGAGTGGGAGGAATAAACATCTTGCAATCGGCAACTGACAACCCACAGATTACACACGATGCGTCGGCTCTTGGTGCCACAGGAGCCATGGGCACTGAGAATAGAGGATCCTGGATTTGGGGCACAGGCCAGAATCCCGAAACTCTCTCAGCCCTGTAACACTTGGATGGAGTTGAATGCCCTCAGCCACAGGACCCCCAGGCCATCTCGGGGTTTGCTCCTGGCCTGGGAGGGTAGGGATGGATTGGGAAGCACTGGAGGCTCTACACAGTGACGTGTCTAGCTATGCAATCGCTAAAAGCACAAGTCCTTCATCAGGCACCATAGAGAAGGTTTTTTCAGCAAATGCTGCAGATTCTTGTTGGATGGAGTGAATCCACAGCATCTACAAAATTCACAAGTTAGTTTCAGCTGCAAATGAATTGGTTTTCTACAACAGGCTGCTGAACTCTGAAGCAAACTAGGAAGTTCTAAGGGCAGTAGGAGTGGGGATTACTTAGTATTAATATGGTCCAGCATCACAAAGCTGACAAATAGTGAAGTTGGGTCTGGAGCCAGGGTTTTCCATCACAGCATTGTGTATAATACCAAAATGTTGCAAACGGCCCAAGTGAAGCAGTGAGAGGGGCTGATGCTGATCAGCTGGGACAGTTAGAACAAACCATGGTACACCCTTTCAATGCAATATCATGCCCATGAAACAGCAGATCTCATCTTTATGCTGATTGCAAAATATGGCTCTTTATAAGACATGTGGAAAATGATGGCAAGAACTGCCCCGGGGATGGAGCTAGGCCTGAGCCAGGACTGGTTGTGCCATGCGACACCCCTGTGGGGCTCTGGAGACAGGACCCAGGCTGGCTCAAGCCTGAGTCGTCTTCTGATCATAGGTCCTGGTGGAACAAGGTCCTACTGCAGAGACAAGTACAATGATGCTGTACGATGACACAGCTGGAGAGTGACCAAATCAAAACCAACACGTTTTTGAGCACTGAGTGTGTGGGCACCTTCTGAACTGTGCTACATCCTCTCCACCTCCAACCAGACTCAGCACAGCAAACACGTGCATTCTAAAAGGTTTGTGGCTCTTTTGATTAAGAATCTTTCTCACCCACCCCAATTATAAAGATTTAAGAAATATAATTTTAAATGTAAATTATTTTTTCAGGAAATAAACTGCAAGATTGAAAAATCACAAAAGTCAACGCAACACAGAGCAATGGCAGGAGGGAAACTTCTCAGCCCCTTCTCTCACGGAAGAGGAAAGTCTGTGTAAAGGGAAGAGGCTGTGTGGGGAGAGGGGTGAGTGAGCAGGGCCGCTGTCTATTCAGATCTGTCTGTGTGGGGAGAGGGGTGAGTGAGCAGGGCCGCTGTCTATTCAGATCTGGCTGTGTGGGGAGAGGGGTGAGTGAGCAGGGCCGCTGTCTATTCAAATCTGTCTGTGTGGGGAGAGGGGTGAGTGAGCAGGGCCGCTGTCTATTCAGATCTGTCTGGAGGGGAACACAGATATGTCAGATGTGTCTTGGAGGAAGAAACTTCAGGGGTTTCCAGAGATACAATCTGAGTTCTTGTTCCTCCTGAACTCAACTTTGGTAACCACAGCGCCACGGAGAACCCAGCCAACAGTGATGTCCATGATGGGGATGCTGGGCTGGGAAGGCGGCTCTGGGAAAGGACGGGAAGGTGAGGGGCCTGACCCAGGCTCAGCCCTGACCCTGCTGAAGGGCTCCAGAAGGGCCCTGCTTTCCCTGAGAAGAGACGTGACCCCACACCCCCTCCTTACCCCATCTCAGGGTGAGAGGCTCTGGCAGCCCCTTGTGCTGCACATGGCACGTGTATCTCTGCTCCTCTCCAGAAGGGACCACCACAGCCACCCACTTCTGGAAGGTTCCATCCCCTGCAGGCCTGGTCTTCACAAGCTCCGTGTCCTGGGTCTGGTCCTCTCCATCCCGCTGCCAGGTCAGTGTGATCTCCGCAGGGTAGAAGCCCAGGGCGCAGCACCTTAGGGTGGCCTCACGGCCAGGATGTGGTGTGTGTGTGGGGGTGCCTTTGAAGGGTCCAAAGGATTTAGAACATTCATTTCCCTTCCATATGCTGTTCAACGGGGCTCATGTGACCACCCTGAGAATGGGCAGGATTTTAGGAGGAGAAAAGAGAGGAGAAACCCAGACATCTGCATCTATTTTAAGAGTCCAGGGGGAATATTTTCTTGTTTCAAAGCAGAACGAGGCAGGACATAGGTGAAGGCACCAGGTCTGAAAGGAGGTAAGGGAGTCGTAATTGAGTAATGGCAGGGTCACACTGAGCAGGACCAAGGTTGGAATAAGTTCCAAAAGGAGTCTAGTTGGATGGCAGAGGATAAGGTCTGAAAGAGACAGTTTGGTTCTCAAGGAAGTAGTTGCCAGATCATCAAAATTAAAAACTTGTGTTCAAATGTTTGCATCAAAAGATGCTATCAAGATAGTAAAAAGACAACTCATGGAATGAGAGACAATATTTGTAAATCATAAATCTGATAAGGGTCTAGTATCCAGAATATATAAAGAATTCTTGGCCTGGCGCGGTGGCTCACCCCTGTAATCCTAGCACTCTGGGAGGCTGAGGTGGGAGGATCACTCGAGGTCAGGAGTTCGAGACCAGCCAGAGCAAGAGCGAGACCCCATCTCTACTAAAAATAGAAAGAAATTAGCTGGACAACTAAAAATATATAGAAAAAATTAGCTGGGCATGGTGGCACATGCCTGTAGTCCCAGCTACTCAGAGCTGAGACAGAAGGATTGCTTGAGCCCAGGAGTGTGAGGTTGCTGTGAGCTAGGCTGACCCACAGCACTCTAGCCTGGGCAACAGAGTGAGGCTTTGTCTCAAAAACAAACAAACAAACAAACAAAAAAAACCAAACAGAATTCTTACAACTCAAAACATAAAGACAACTCAATTTGTTTAAGTGGGCCAAAGTCTCGAAAAGACATTTCTCCAAAGAAAATATACATATGGCAAACAAACACATGAAAAGATGCTCAGCCTGATTAGTCATTAGCAAAATGTGTCTCAAAACCACAAAGAGTTAATCACTTTACACCCACTAGGATGGCTATAAAAAACAACAAATGGAAAATAAAAAGTAGATGAAGATGAGGAGAAATTTGAACTCTTATGTTGCTGGTCGGAATGTAAAATGATACAGCAGCTGTGCACAGCGGTTTGGTGGTTCCTCAAAGAGTGAAACATAGTACTATCATATGATCCACTCCCAGGTATATAACCAAAAGAATTAAAAATAGGTACTCAGACAGAAACTTGTACACAAATGTTCATAGCAGCACTATTCACAATAGCCAAAAAATGGAAACAACCCAAGTGTCTGTTGACAAACAAATGGATAAACAAAATGTGGTATATCAAAACAATGGAATATTATTCACCCATAGGAAGGAATGAAGTACTGATGCATGCTACAACATGGAGGAACCTTAAAAACATGCTAAGTGAAAGAAGCCGGACACAATAGGCTACAAATTATGATTCCATTTATATGCAATATCCAGAATAGGCAAATATACAGGCAGAAAACAGATTAGTGGTTGCTAGGGGCTGGGGTAGGAAGGAACTGGGAGTGACCATTTAATGGAAACAGGTTTCTGTTTGGGTTGATGAAAAAGTTCTAGAACTAGATAGTTTTGCTGGTTGCACAATATTGCAAATGTACTTAATGCCACTGAATTATATACTTTAAAAGTTAAAATGGTAAATTTTTATGTTAAGTATATTTTATAATACCACATTAAAAACAGTAAGGACAGGGGGAAACTGGTTGAGGATGTAGGGGACCTTTCTGTATACTCTCCGCAGTTTCCAGTGAATCTGTAATTATTTCAAAATAGTTTAAAAAATTTATTGAGCACTGACCAGGCACAGGCACCATCCTCATCGTGATATAATATTTTAAATTAGAGATACACACTGATTTTTTTATGGGGACAATAACTCAGATTCCCTGATGTCCATGACTGTCTTTTTAAAATATATTTTGCTACTTGTTATTACTTTCAAAGTATTATGATTACTTATTAAAATACCTTATAATATCTAATTTTTAAGGTGCCTCCACTTACATTATCTTATTGGATACAACTATGTGAGGTAGACAAAACCAAAATTTTTATTATTCCCATTGTTGAGAATCTAAATAATTTTCTATTATAATTGCCTTCAGAATTCAGAATAACAGTCTCTCAATCCTTCTTTCTCCTGACAATAATGATACTCATTTTTACCAGTTTTGAAAGTGCCAAATGAACTTACTGTTCAAGGAATGATTAAGGCTTGGTTTCTATGGCTACTAGAAGACCTCATTTTTTTTTTTGAAGTGGGCCTCAATCTTGGACTCATTTCTTGATTTAATTTGAATGACCTAAATTTTTCCTCTCTCCTTTGTTTAATTTTATTTAGAGTCCTGAAAGGGCATAAATTTTGAATTACTGAATTGTTAGAAATGCTTAAAAAAGCTATTGCATAGTAGGGACTTGGTTTCATCTTTGATATAGGAAATCCACCTTTGCATATATTATACAACTATCATGTTATACATATCCATAGTAATATTATATAGGGAATATAATTATATGTTAAATATAATTATATATTAAATATAATCATGTAATATATGTGCAAGTAAACATGAAAAAGGACACAGTTTTGGAAGGAGGAAGAGCGCTATGATCTTTAGGTTAGAGGCAATTCTAATGATGGAAACATACAACAGATGAAGAAACCAGACTCACAAGTGAACCATAGTCCAAATTATTTTGTCTGCCTCCCAACTGGGACCTGATTCCTATGATCTCTCACTTGAGAGGAATCACTTAATGACTGAATCATGAAATCAAAACTCAGTTTCCTCACTGCTATCCCACTGTGGGCGTGTTCAGTCATGCACAAATCATAACACACTCAAGACAAACTTGGCCAAGAATCAGATTTAGTATACATGAGTCGAAGAGCTTGATCATCTGAAATGTGACTCACTAGAGGAGCCACGGAAAGTGAGGTACGGATGAAAAGGGTCCAGGTATGCATGAGGTGTACTTTCAGGCTACATGTTTTAATTAGCTGCCACAGTTGACTCAGGTAGGCACTATTTCCAGAAATAAACTGTCAAAGAATAACTCAGAAACATTTAGCTACTTGCACTGTTTAGTATTTTCTATGCAAATTATTTACTGAAATGTGAAGGAGTCAGTGGAGAGACCAAGTCAGGGACAAAGGCAAAACAAGGGTGTGGTAGATTGTTACATTGGTGGTCCCCAGGGAACCAATGAACCTCCCAGTATTCAAACCCCTGTGTAGTCCCTTCCACATTGAATCTGACCTTGGCCATAAGCCTTGCATTGCCAAAGGGACATTAGCAAGTGCTGTACCAACAGAGGCTTGATAAGAACTTGGATGCTGGGATGCTCTCTGTGGAAGCCAAAAGGGATGTAAGAAGTCCAACCACCTGAGACAGCCATGCTGTGAAGATGTCAAAGCTGGCTGGGTAGCAAGTCTATCTGGAGAAGCAATGAGGTGCTAGACATCCAAGTAAAGCTTCTTGGGTCTTCCAGACCAGCTACCAGACACCAGCTAAATGCAGCTATGACTCCAGCTGACTCCATATGGAGCAGAACCACACAGCCAAACTCTTTCAGAATTCCTAACCCACAGAATCAGAGGAAAGAATAAATCATTATTATTTTAAGCTACAACATGATGAAGTGATTTTTATGCAACAGATAAGTGTGACACAAGATTTATAAGAGCAATAGAAGAAAGAAAGTTGCATTCTGGGAATAGTAAATTTTGTTTGTATACTTTTAGGGTAAACTGGTCAGCTGGCAACCAGCAAAGAGGTCAGTCCGGGAATTTTGTCCTCAAGTAGGCTCTCTAGGGATATCAAAGAAAACAATTTAGTTGTTCACTCATTCTCAAGAAAACATTGAGAGTTTACCTAAGAAACATACTTGTGTAATGTGCAGTGTTAAAAGCTGTCTTTTTTTTTTTTTTTTTTTAAGAAACTTTGACCTTGTTCAGGTTTGCACTATTTCCTTAATTAGAATTTTATAGAAGACAACTTTGAGATTGAAAAAAGACCAACTCTGAGTGGGCCTGGAGGATATGAACACTCCCCCTGCCCCATATTCAGGGACATCAGCATTCTGTCCAGCCCTTCCGTCAACAGTCATGGCTACCTAAATATGGAATGCCCTAAGAAGGCTCAGGACCTTGCAAAGAACTCTGGAGCCTGAATTACAGACATGGCATTGCACTGAGAAAGGGTGACAGGGAGCTGGAGCCAAGGCTCTGGAAATGGGAGCTGCTTAGCAGGGCCAAGTGGTCTATGGAAATTGGGATCTCCCTGCACGGTGGGAGTACAAACAGTGACCAAGACACATAGACAGAAACAGAAGGAAATGGAATTATGAGTTGAAATACCCACAGAAAAGCATCTGGCAAAGTAAAACAGAATTAAACTTTATTTGGAGGATGGGGTGAATCCATCACTGGTCACTGGCACCCTGAGGCTGTGCTTTCTCTTCAGGAAGGTGGGCTGGAATGGGGTAGGCTATGGTTGTCAAGGGCTGTGGCGGTTTGGGATCTGGGTAGATGAGCAGAAATATAGGAGCAGAATTAGTTTTCTCAGACGGTGGCACCTCACACCAACCCAGAATCCACCCATGTGTCTTCTTCAGCTCTTCATTTCCCATTGTCCCTGTCCTCTTGGGATATCCCCCATTTTCTCTACCAGCTCTCACCTGCCTGGGTCCCCAGCTGGGCCTCGGGCCTATCTCCCCAGAGCAGATGCTGTGGGTCATTGAGGAACCTCTGGCTTCGCTGGCATGTTAGGCAGGTCTGTACTGTCCAGCGCTGTCCTCTGCGGCCTGAGGTGAAAGTGGGGAAAAAAAGAGAATGTCCAGGTTTAGAGAAAAGGTCTCCTGCAGCCAGTTTTGTCTCCACTGTTTTTCAGTAGGAATCCCCCCTCCCCACCCTAATTCCAATGCAGATTTGATGATGTCAGACCCCTGCATAAACTCCACCAATTTCTTGGAACTCTTTAAGATAAAATCCAAACTGCTTAACAAGACCCTTCAAGATCTGGCCTGTTTCCCGCTCCAGCCTCATGTCTTGCCCCCTGAATTCTCATTTTCTTGACAGCACGGCAAGCTGGCTTGTCTCAGAGGCCTCACACATGGCTAGAATTTCCATTTCTCACTCCCTTTGCTTATCATGAACCTTACACCACTGGCATCAATAATTTAGCATTCTACTTCCCCCATTAAAGTCTTTTTCTACACTATTTCAATTGTTTCTTTGTCCCATCAGGTTGTAATTTCAGTGAGAATAATGATCTAGCACAGTACTTCACACATTCTAGAAAATATTTGTTTAGAAAAATAAATGGTGACGGGAATCATGTGCTCCACGAGGCCAAATAACATCTATTTATTACGCCTGGGTGGAGATGCCTCATAAAGTAACATCATTTCTCTATTGCCCAGATCGGGAAAAAAGCCAAGCCCAAACCTTATCTTGGGAAAGTGGAGTTAGCAACTTAACCAAGAGCTGGAGAAGGCCGACTCCCGCGAAACCCAAGCCCAACACCCACCCGACCCGAGGGAGTGTTCGGCCTCCCACGTCGCCCTCCCCAGCGCTCCGCAATCGCCCCGCCTGCGGGCACACTCACGTCTCTGGCGCTGGGTGCAGGTGAGGCCCGGGATGAGCGGGGAAGAGCAGCCGCGACAGAGAGTCCTCTTCACCGAGGGGTCCCTGGGGGCGGAGAAGGAAGATGGTTCCGGCGCCTGCGCTCCCTCTCCCGTTCTTCCCGCGTCCCGCCCGCCGCCAGGGCCCGCCGCAGTCTCACCGCCGCAAGACGAGCCGCTTCGCGATGGTCCTCTCCGTGTGGCAGTAAAACCGCGCCAGCGCCTGGTTCTCGGGGTCCTGCGCGAGCACACAGTGGGCGGCCTGCGGGAGGAGAGCGGTCACCCGGGGCCTGCGGCACCGGGGCCCGCTCCCGGGCAGCCGCCGTCGCGGGCTCACCTGGTACAGGAAGTTGAGCCTCTGGAAGGCCTCCCGGTCCTTCACCTGCCCGGCCATCGGCGCCGCGCGGGCCCAGACCGCCCGCAGGCCCCGCCCCCGGCGCCCGCGCGAGGGCCGCCGGGAAGTGTAGTCCCCGGGCCGCGAGCCCCTCCCCGCGGCCGCACAGTCTGTTTGTGAACCCGTGTTAGGAGTTTTGTATTTCTTCGTTTTCCGCAAGCCCGTGATGGGTTATACTACGTAGAGACTGCAGAGCCTAGAGTAGCAGGGCAGGATCTTAAATTTGCTAAACATTTTCAGGACAGACGACTGGTCTTTTTATGCAGATAGGTTGGGGAGATGGTTATGTGCAATTTATACCCAGCCAGACCTTCCGCCTTACTCTCCTGAAGCCAAAGGCAAGTGCCTGGAAGATCTACCGACTGAAGGAACAGAGGTTATACGTCCAAAAAATAGAAAAAGTAAAAAAAAAAGGAAAACAACAAAAGAAACAACAAAAAAGCAGTGGTACCAATGGGGATGAAAGTGGGAAGGGCCATGAGGGTGCTGGAGGGAGGAAAGAGGACTCCTGGTCCTCAAAGCATAGCTTACTCCCACTTTTCCACTTACCAAAGAAACACAATTCCTGTTAGGCAGTGCGGGACACACAGCAGGTTATCCTCACTTGCTGAGGGAATGACCAGCAACTCCTAGTCTTAGGTACAGCACAGAAATCTGTCTACAGCAACCTCTGCCCCTGAAACTTCACCCCACCTCCCACACAGACATCCACTTGACACCCTTTCCTCTGACCTCTGTCTCCCATTTATTCTATCAACCTGTGACTTACAGTTAGTAGCTATCAGCACCTGAGGTCAGAAGCAGAGGGATGTGAGCTGGAGGGGCAGAACATGAACAAACCCTGAGATGGGGAGGGCAGCACAAGTCAGGACCTCTCTGCCCCCTCAGACTCTCTGCCAGGCTGGAGCAGAGAAGCAGGCCTCCAGCTCAGAGGATGGAAATGGCTGAAACTTCCTCTGGTACTAGTTTCACAAGGGTCCTCAGACTCAAATGAGGGATGTATGTGTGTTTAAAATACAGATGTCCAGGCCCACCCCTTAATTAATCACCGAAGGTGAGACCCAGGAACATGCATTTTTTTTTTTTTTTGAGACAGAGTCTCACTCTGTTGTCCCGGCTAGAGTGCTGTGGCGTCAGCCTAGCTCACAGCAACCTCAAATTCCTGGGTTCAAGTGATCCTCCTGCCTCAGCCTCCCGAGTAGCTGGGACTACAGGCATGCGCCACCATGCTCGGCTAATTTTTATATATACATATATTTTTAGTTGTCTAGATAATTTCTTTCTATTTTTAGTAGAGATGGGGTCTCGCTCTTGCTCAGGCTGGTCTCAAACTCCTGACCTTGAGCGATCCACTCGCCTCGGCCTCCCAGAGTGCTAGGATTACAGGCGTGAGCCACCGCGCCCAGCCAGGAACATGCATTTTTAACACTCAGTGATTCTTACACATCAACACAAGGCCATTACCAAATTACCACACAACACAGAGATCACTTCAGTGGATCCTTTGTTTCATATTATTTTTACCAACCAAAGTCTCTTGCCACAAAGAACCACAGTCAAGGCACAAAGGTAAGAGGAGGAGAGTCTGGACAAAGTCCTGTTGAGGTGGTAAGAGGAACTGAATAAATTGTAGTTTCTTGTCTCAGTCTTCTGTGAAGATTACCCAAAAAGCAGATAATTCAAATCATTTTAGTTTGGTTTGGCATGCATCGCTTTACCTTTTATGACAATATATAAACCCTAAAGTTGTTTATTTTGGCCTAACATTAAAACGACTTACATTCTCTGAAAGGGGAATGGCAAAGGGTGAAGGATGGCAACAAATACGCAAAAGTCTGGCTCTTGTGTTCTAGGCCAGATGCACGCAGGCCAAAGGAAGTTGCCTTTCTGGCCCCTCCCTACACACACTACCCTCTTCTACCCTGTCCTCAGGGTGAGAAAAACTCCATTACCTTTCTTGCTTTCTGTCTCGGATACCTTCACTAGGTAACAAGACTGACAACTTGGGAATAGCTACTTAGTAACACATTCTTTAAGGCCAGGGCTTTGGATAGAAATACCTTTCTCTTTCCTCTAATACCTGACTCTCCTTTCCAAGTTCCCTTGGGGAAACAGTGAAACGGTGGATGTGTCTTGCAAGATCTCCTCCACCTTGCCTCTGGAGAGAAGCAAAGTGACTGACTTCTTAGAGACAACCAACTGTAAGGAGGCAGGCAATAAGCCAACTTTGCTGAAGGCTGAGGCAGGGACTTGGGTTCTCCTCTGCCTTCTTCTCACCCTCTCCTCCCCGCCTTCCCAACCCTGGCCAATCCTACTCATAATGGCAAACTTACCCTGGGAATAGAAGACCAAAGAAACCCCCCTCCCCTTCATTGGTCTCTAGGAATCTTTTCCTTTAGCTCCCTTCCCTGACCTTCTTTCTAATTTTTTGATGTCCATTCTCTGCCCTCAGAAAAACTCCTCAACTTCTAGACCCATGAGAGCAACTGTCATTTATATTTCTTCAATCTAGAGGTATACAGACCCCTGTGATCTACCTGAAGAAACAAGACTATTCTGAGTCAAAGAATCCCCTGAAAAGATGTACAGGGGTTTGTTTCCTCCTCTTTAAGCGAGTCAGAACCTCTCACAGATTTTTTGTTTCTGGAAAAGCCTCTCCTTCCTTCCCAACCCATCCTTGTGCAACAGAAGACCTGACGGACTTCATGGGAGACAATCCCCTGGGAACAGCTGCCACCCTGACAGTCAGGAGGGAAACACAGCTATGCTCTCTCATCACAGCCCAGTCCTAACTACTCCGCACAAACCATCCTAGAAACCGAGGCGTTTCTCCACGATGATTCAGGACT
Source organism: Cheirogaleus major (assembly GCA_963574435.1). Classification (NCBI taxonomy): domain Eukaryota; kingdom Metazoa; phylum Chordata; class Mammalia; order Primates; family Cheirogaleidae; genus Cheirogaleus; species Cheirogaleus major. The sequence goes on along the minus strand of CAUYPO010011046.1, from coordinate 42,455 downwards.
GGAACCAGGCAGACATGAAGACGTTCCAGCAGGACGTAGGAAGGAAGGCCCATAGCACTTGACCCTGCCTCACCCCAGTTATTCCCACGTCCCAACCTGTCACTCCCAATCTGTCGGGGGCCTGATGGTAAGCGGTGCAGCATTCTTCCGACCAGCCCGGATGCCTGGGTAGAAGAGGGGCCAAAGTTTCTCAGTAAAAGTATCATTGAAAGTGTAGATATGAGAGCGGTCTGTGACATTGTAAAAGGACAGTGTGCCGGCCTCATAGTCTAGGAATATGCCTACCCGTTTGGGTTTCACTTTGATGTGCAAAGGGGTAAAAGGTGTAGTGGTGGCTGCGTATTTGTCCCCATTCCACAGCCGTACCCGCCAATAGCCAGTCTCAGGGAGTGGAGTCAGCTCGCCCTTTCGGCTCACGGAGTCCCGGCACACACCCACTGCCCAGTGGGTCTTGTCGCCCACTTCCACCTCCCAGTAGTGTCGACCTGAGGTGAAACCCTCGGTAGCCAGGACGCAAGGGTAGAAGGTGAAACGCCTTGGTGTGTCAGGGAGATCTCGGAGTCTTGTCTCCACGAACTTGACGCTCTTACGATCCTCCGACAGGACGAGGTTAGGATGAGCGGTCTCAGGGTCCAGGGTCACATCCGCTGGCGGGAGAAGCCAGAGTGGGGAGCTAGATGAGGATGGGAACAGCTAAACGCCCCTGCCTCACTCTACCAGCCTGCCTTTACCAAGCCTGGTCCCTTAAAGGTCCCCCAAACGCCATGGTTTGGTTAACTTTCTCAGTCCATGGTGTCACCACAGACAGGGGAGGGAACAATGGCTCACTTCGCACCCTGACCCTAAAATAAATAGGTAATGATCTCTTGACTCTGCAGGGGCTGTTAGTCTAGGTTGGTGCCTAGTCCTCTCTTCCTCTCCCTCTGACATTGTCATTTATGTCACTGTGTGGAGAAGTACAAGGCACAGCCTGAGGGCCAGAAAGAATGGGAAGTGTTGAAAAGGACACGGAGCAAAGATAGTATATGGTGACCATGTGTCTGTTTTCCTGTAACAGGCCTGGTTTATGACTGTTTTCCCTGCATACTAGCATTAATCACACTCTCTTTCACTCCAATGATTGTCTTAGTTTAGATGGTAAATTGTGTGGTCACTCTACCTGACGACTTAGGCAAATTATTTAACCTTTCTGGTTCTCTATTTAGAAAAGTGTGGACCTAAGAGCAGATGACACCTAAGGCTTCTTTTCACTCTGAGTTCTGTGAGTCAGGGTCAGAATGAAAGCCAGGTAAAGGGACAGGTGTAGGCATGGGCAAGAAAAGTGAGAGAGGGGATAACTAAAGCCCATATAAGATAGGACCTAAAGACTTTCTTCTCTCTAGTGATTCCCTCTGCTAGTTTCCTTTCAGGAACAACTCACCAATTAGCTGTTTAAGGATTTTCCTTAGTGCAAAGTACTGTCGGGGGAAATTGCTGAAGTTCTTTTCCAGCTCTATGGATACTGAAGTCACCTCCATGGTCTTCACCTTCTCACATCTAGGAGGGACAGAGAGACAGGGGAAGAATGGGCAGGGTCAGGGGAAGCTCCAGCCAAGTGATTATTTAGATGTTGTCATTTTTAGGGAGAAACTAAAATTCTTCTTCTTCCTACTTTCTCCCTCCTCCCTGAAGCCAAGAGTTCACCTATTGCTTTCTTTTATGATGCCCTGGACAGACCTTGTCTTGAGAATGAGCCTTAGAACTTCCTAGGGGTATTTTTACATTGCATGCAAATGGATAATCACCCTCCCTGCTCTCCCAGCTTTTCCTCCTACAATCTTGTTCAGACATAATTCTATCCACAGGGTACAAATCGAGTCCAGTTCTACCTTATCATTCTCCTTACCAAGAAGTCCTGATCCTCAAAGGGGAAAAGGAAAGGGATTATTACTCCCAATAATTTGTTCTCTCTTGGCTTCATGGGTGCAATAAACCTTCACTCATACCCTGCCTAGGCACTGCCTGACTTTCCTACCCTTACTGCCTCAACTCCTTACTGTATCCCTCAACTCTAAGCCAAGATCAAACTCACTCAAAGAGATACAAGAAGCACTTACTTTTCCAGGGTACTTTTGACATCCTAGAAGGAAGGAGAAAAGAAAGCAATATTGGTCCTGGTATTCAATGGTCCTGAAGGCAAAAGGTTCCCCCTCCTCCCAAAAGTTCCAGATCTATAAAATAGGCACAGGGAAACTGAAGGTCACAATGCAAGAGGAAGACCTCCAGAGGGTTCCGAGTGCATCTCTCCCAACCAAGTCCCCACTTTCAACTTTTGGTCATCATGAAGGTTGGTAATTTATATCACTTCCAAATGGTTTCTTATGTTTTTGTCTTTGCTCCTCAAGGACACTGGGAGCTCCCTGAAAGGGACAGGGATTGTGTCTGCTCTTTACTCTGTCCCCCAAGTACCAACCACATACCTCAGTTTCCTTGAGGATCAGTACAGACAGTTCCAGACTGGTGGCATAGGAACAAATCACACTTTCCCGTTGTGGTTTGGTATCCCCTGTCTGGCATTGGTTAATAAGCATTCATAGCTGTGTGCCAATCCTGATTTGAGAATACTTGGGGTCCAGAAGACAAAGAAGACAAATCTCTGTCCCACAAGGATTTCCCAGTTTAATGTGGAAGGCAGAACACACATACATGAAAGGACACAGGAATAAATACCAAGCAATACATAACATTCGAAAAAGTGTACAATGAAGCCTCACTGATTCAAATGCTGGTAATCTGATCTCTAAGATAAGAAATATGTTTCCTACAGCTTTGCTAACAGTATTCATTTGCTTAAGAAAACAAACTATTTCAAACATTTTAGAGGTATTATTTACATATCAAAAGCAATATATTATTTACACATAATTTCAAGTATAGGCATACCCCGTTTTATTGCATTGCGCCTTATTGTGCTTTGTAGATATTGCATGTTTTACAAATTGAAGGTCTGTGGCAAGCCTGTGTCTAGCATGTCTATCAGCACCATTTTTCCAACAGCATGTGCTCACTTCATGTCTGTGTCACATTTTGGTGATTCCTGCAATATTTCAAACTTTTTTATTATCATTATATCTGTTATGATGATCTGTGATTGGTGACCTTGATGTTACTATTGTAATTGTTTTGGGGTGCCATCAACTGTGCCCATATAAGATGATGAACTTAGGGAGGAAAGGATGGGTGAAATCATACCTAACAAGTACAATGTACACTATTTGGGTGATGGGCATATTTGGGTGATGGGCACACTTATAACTTTGACTCAAGTAGTACAAAAGCAATCCATGTAACCAAAACATTTGTACCTCTAAATTATTCTGATATAAAAAGATGATAAACTTAATCAATAAATGTGTGTGTTCTGACTGCTCCACTGACTGGCCATTCCCTCATTTCTCTCCCTCTCCTCGTGCCTCCCTATTCCCTGAGACACAACAATATTGAAATTAGACAAATTATTATAATAATCCCATCATGGCCTCTAAGTGTTCAAGTGAAAGGAACAGTCATACATCTCTCACTTTAAATCAAAACCTAGAAATGATTAAGCTTAATAGTGAGGAAGGCATGTCAAAAGCCAAGATGGGTTGAAAGCTATGTACTTCTTGTGCCAAACAGCCAAGCTATGAATGCAAAGGAAAAGTTCTTGAAGGAAATTAAAAGTGCTACTCCAGTGAAAACATAGATGATAAGAAAACCAAACAGCCTTATTGCTGATATGGAGAAAGTTTCAGTGGTCCAGACAGAACTAATCAGCCACATCATTCTCTTAAGCTAATGCCTAATCCAGAACAAGGCCATAACTCTCTTCAATTCTATGAAGGCTGAAAGAGGTGAGGAAGCTGCAGAAGAAAAGTTTGAAACTAGCAGAGGTTGATTCACAAGGTTTAAGAAAAGAAACCATCTCCAGAATATAAAAGTGCAAAGAGAAGCAGCAAGTGCTGATACAGAAGCCACAGCAAGTTATCCAGAAGATCTAGCCAGTATCATTGATTTGAGTGGCTATGCTAAACAACAGATTTTCTTTTTTTTTTTTTTTTTTGAGGCAGAGTCTCACTCTGTTGCCCGGGCTAGAGTGAGTGCCCTGGCGTCAGCCTCGCTCACAGCAACCTCAAACTCCTGGGCTCGAGCAATCCTCCTGCCTCAGCCTCCCGAGTAGCTGGAACTACAAGCATGCGCCACCATGCCCGGCTAATTTTTTCTATATATTTTTAGTTGGCCAGTTAATTGCTTTCTATTTATAGTAGAGATGGGGTCTCGCTCTTGCTCAGGCTGGTTTCGAACTCCTGAGCTCGAGCAATCCGCCCACCTTGGCCTCCCAGAGAGCTAGGATTACAGGCGTGAGCCACCGCCAACAACAGATTTTCAATGAAGACAAAACAACCTTATAATGGAAGAAGATGCCTCCTAGGACTTTCACAGCTACAGAAGAGAAGTCAAGGCCTGGCTTCAAAGCTTCAAAGGACAGGCTGACTCTCTTGTTAGGGGCTAATGCAGCTGGTGACTTTAAATTGAAGACAATGCTCCTTTATCATTCCAAAAATCCTAAGGCCTATAAGGATTATGCTAAATCCACTCTGCCTGTGCTCTAGAAATGCAACAACAAAGACTAGATTACACCACATCTGTTTACAGCATGGTTTATTGAATATTTTAAGCTCACTGTTGAGATCTGCTCAGAAAAAAAGGATTCCTTTCAAAATGTTACTGCTCATTGATAATGCACCTAGTCAGTTACCCAAGAGCTCTGATGGGGATGTACAAGGAGATGTTTTCATGCCTGCTAAAACAACATCCATTCTGCAGCCTATAGATTAAGGAGTAATTTTGACTTTCAAGTCTTATTTAAGAAATATATTTCATAAGGCTGCCATAGATAGTGTGTCCTTTGATGGATCTGGGAAAAGTAAATCAAAAAACCTTCTAGAAAGGATTCACCATTCTAGATTCCATTGAGAACATTCATGATTCATGGGAGGAGGTCAAAATGTCAACACTAACAGGAATTTAGAAGCAGTTGATTCCAACCCTCATGGATGACTTTGAGGGGTTCAAGACTTCAGTGGGGGAAGTAACTATAGATGTGGTAGAAACAGCAAGACAACTAGAACTAGAAGTGGAGCCTGAAGACGTGCCTGGATTGGTTCTTATTTTGAAAGAAGTTCTACTGTAGGTAAAATGCTATTAAATAGCATCACATGCTACAGAAAAATCTTTTGTAAAAGGAAGAGTCAACTGATGCAGCAAACTTTGTCTTGCTTTAGGAAATTGCCACAGCCACCACCCTGACTGGTCAGCAGCCATCAACACTGAGGCAAGACCCTTCACCAGGAAAAATATTACAACTCCACTAGGAAACGAAAAATTCATGTGACTTGCTTTATTGCAGTATTTGCTTTATTGTTGTGGTCTGGAACTGAACCCTCAATATCTCCAAGGTGTGCCTGTATGCTTTAAACTATGTTTCTATTCTTTTTAAGTACTAGATAAATCAAGTTCCAGGACTTAAAAGTAATGGTAACTGCATTTACAAAATTTTTAATGCATAGTTTTTTACTCATTCAGACTAGACTTCCTTCCTTTCAAAAGAGTGAATTCTTTCTTTGGTACAGATTAAGCACATAATTGCTGAAAAAATGTAAGAACACAAAAATGATTAGAAGGGGATAGGAGAAATCAAAGCAGCCTTTCTGTAGAAAATGATCCTTTGAGGATGCTGGAAGAAAGCACTGGATTTAGGGAAGCAGAGCAGAAGAGTGAGCTTCCCGGGCTGCACAGAACAGCATGTGCAAAGCTACACTGCACTTGACCTGAGGGGCTATGCAGGGGCAAAGGTCGAACCTTAAGCATCTCGAAGCCCGACTGTAAGCACTTGCCCTCCACCTCGGCAGCCAAGTGGGCCAGGTCCCGGCGCTTGTCCCCAAGGTGAGCAGCATTTTCTCGGAGTCGCTGTAGAATATCCTGTTCCTCCTCTTCCAGTCGTGAAAGCAACATCTGTTGCTCTTCATCCAGCCGCCTATGAAGCTCTTCAAACTCCCTTAAAATCTGCTGTCGGCGACTCTCCACTAGTCTCTGAGAAAAGAGGGAGGATGTTGTATCAGTAGGGTCAGGGGGGCAAAAGGGAGCCTTTCCCCCACCTATTATGTGTACAAATTAACATAGACTTCCAGTTTCATTGAAAATAGTTTAACAGGACACTCATTTTTCTCTCCACTGAAATATCCTTTTGTAAACTACGGCTCCAGGCCAGGTATGGTGGCTCAAGCCTGTAATCCTAGCACTCTAGGAGGCTGAGGCGGGAGGACTACTTGAGGCCAGGAGTTTGAGACCAGCCTGAGCAAGAGCGAGACTCCATCTCTACCAAAAATATAAAAGTTAGCAGGGCGTGGTGGTGTGTGTTTACAGTCCCAGCTCCTCGGGAGGCTGAGGCAGGAGGATCGCTTGAACTCAGGAGTTGGAGGTTACAGTGAGCTATGATGATGCCACTGCACTGTAGCCGGAGTGACAGAGTGAGACTCTGTCTAAAAAAAAAAAAAAAAGTATACCTGGGCTTGAATGACATTTTATACAGTATAACACAGAGTAATTCTTACATGGTTTTACCATACCCAAATTTTTCAGGTAAAGTTGAGTAAAACTCCTCAAGACTATATTTTGTTTTTCTTAGAACTTAAGATATTATTTTGAAAAATCATGTCTCCAATAACTAAACAGATTGTGGTGTTTGAGTCATACTGCCATACATCTATCTCAGTCTAAGTTTGTGTTTATTACATTGTTGATGATGTCACATAGATGTGCAAGCATATAACTACACTGTAGAATCTTTAAGGGTTGTCATACCAAAATATTTACACACCAGATTTTATTATTTTTTTAATTTTTAATTCTTTTTTTGAGACAGGGTCTTACTCTGTTGCCTGGGCTAGAGGGCACTGGTGTCATCATAGCTCACTACAACCTCAAATTCCTGGACTCAAGCGATCCTCCTGCCTCAGCTTCCCAAGCAGCTGGGACTACAGGTATGCGCCACCATGCCTGGCTAATTTGTCTTATTTTTTGTAGATACAGGGTCTCGCTATGTTGCCCAGGCTGGTCTCATACTTCTGGTCTTAAGCAATCTTCCTGCCCTGGCCTCCCAAAGTGCTAGGATTACAAGAGTGAGCCACTGTGCCTGACTCAGATTTTTCATAAATTACTTTTCTTTATATTATATTTGAACACAAATTTCTTTAAAATTATGTAGCTAGGTTATTTTATGTATAAATTTCATTTCAGTATAGTTGATTACAAATTATTTTTAAAAGGGGCATTAAGAATGATGAAGAAGAGAAGAATTCAAATGGTCACAAAAGGAATGTTGGTGGTAGTTTCATTGAAATGATAATTTACAATTTTAAAAACACTACAGTTGTTCAAGCATTTACAAGGTTTTTAAAATTTTATTTCCTTCTCCATGTTTTGCCTTCAAGAAGATAATCAACATGAAAAGGAAAGTTAATGACTGGTAATAGCTCCGTTTTCATGTATTTTAAGTTTCTCACGAGGCCTCCAAAAGAACAAAAAACTTTTTAAAAAGTTCACCTTTGTAACCAAAATTAGTTCAAATTTTTAAAAATTCAAATGTCTGCTTTGTTAAAACGTATAAAGCACCCTAGTAATAATACTTGCTTTCTGTTGAAATGCTGTCATTCATTAAAAAATTACTGTTTCTACTCTTAAAACTAGTGCTTAATTGCTGGTGATCCCTAAATCTCAACTGTAAAACTCATTACTTCTTCTAGAAGCCCTTAATGAGGTCAAATTTCTACATTGTCTTCTTATGAACTTACAGCTGTGCCTTGTGTGCCATTATCTATTTTCTCCACTTGTTAAACTCAAGAAGGGGAAAAACTGTGTTTTTGCTCATCACTGTTCCCCAGTGTCAAATACATAGTTTGGCTTACGCCAAGAGCTCAATAAATATTTACTGATTCATGAAGAACTAGTATTCCTAGTTTTTCCCTTAGCCACTTACAGGCTGTCTGATCTTGGACTAGACACTTATCCAAGTTCCATTTTCTGTGTAACCTAGGGGTAATATTACCTACCTTGCAGATTATCTAATTTTACCCTTATATCTTGCCAAAGATGGCCTCAGGATTTCCTTCTCATTGTCTCTTTGTCTTGTAGCTTCTCTGTGTTCCACTTGTCCCAGTTTGGCCTAAACTCTTAGAACTCCAACCTGGGCAGGACCCTAACAACTGTGTAAATTTGGAATGTCACATAGACACTCAATGAATTAATGCACAGGATTCAACTCTAGTTATAATTTTTGCTACTAATAATTGTTCACTGTCCAAAAGAAGAAATGAGACAGATGCCAAAATACCATGCTAAAAATAAGGTAATGTTATAAAAGAGATGCAAAATTGTATGAAAATTAAGAAAGTTAATTTCTGAAGGCTCAGGAAAGGCTGCATAGAAGTGGCTTTTGCCCTGCCTGAAGGATGGATAAGATCCTATGAGTGGAGGATGGGGTAGGGACAAACATTCTAGAAATGAACCAATATCATCTAGCATATTTGACCTTACTTGAGTTATGAGAACGTGGCCCTAATGTCACTGGGCAGTTCTGGGCCTCTTGGTCAGCTGCTTCTCCCTCCCTCCCCAGTGAACCTTCCAAATTCTCCTCTCCTCAAGTCTTCTATGAAACTCCTATCCCTGCATTCTCAGCACAGAGCCTCCTTTGCTGCTTTAACCAAAAAAGACTAGTGGGCATGCATTCCCTCACTCATCAGATATATGATGGTCCATCTGTTCTTTATCTCTTATACCCCTCTCTTCAATACTTAACTCATGACAAGTAATTTAAGTACAATGTTTAATTACGATCAAGCCTAATAAAATACTATCATTTTTGAGAGAACAGCATTTTTCTAATGAACCAAAACTGGTGGATTAAATAATGTGTGGTTAATTCCTTCATAGGCAAATACCCTGCAGAGCTGCCCAAATGGGATCCTCTGCCCTTACCTTGAGCTCACTAGGCTTCTTCTCCTCATAAGACTTGCAGCGGGTGATCTCCTGCAGCTTCTGTTCCAGCGGCTCCAGGCACTTTTGCAGTTTTTCCTGAGGGGTGGGGAGGAAATGAGAGAGGTGACATTTGGGGTTGGGTGGTACACTCATTATTCAGAGGTTAACCCATCTGTTTGCTTCCTAGCCTAGCCACCTCACCACTCCCTTCCTTGCCTACCATTTGGGATGTCAACCTCCTACAGGTCCCTTCTGCCACAAACTTGTCCCCATCACCTTCCCTGTTCACCCAACTGTCCTCTTACTGAATCTGAAATAGCTGTCCAGTTGCCAACTCTGTCTCCTTTCCCAGCTCTTTCCATTTTCTTACTCAGGCAACTGCCTATTACCATCAAAGATACCTTCTGTACCCTGATGTTTTTCTTTAAACCTGTCTTCCCATCCAACTCTAACCACCCCACCTACAATAAAAACTTGATTATTATACTGTAAATTACTTTAAATCTTGTTTTCAAGATTTTATTAAGCAAAGAATATGACAAAGTGCTAAGACATTAATAACTCTGGTTCCCATTACTCAAACATTTACCCTGTGTCCCTGCAGTAAGTTAAATGAAATGCCATGTTACCCATTATTGGGGGAAGATGCAAACAACAGAATGTTTCAGCTGTCTGGTAGGTATCAGTTTAAATGATGTTATCTATTCCCAATACCAATGGAAAAACAAGGAACATTCTGAGTAGGGAGGCAGAATAAAGAAACCAGACTACTTTTCAGTTCTTCCTAAATTTGATCTTCTCTATGTGGTTTCATTCATTTATGAAAAATATGATACATCCCAAGACCACAAATACCAATATTCACCCATAAGATGCAAATATATTGCAAAAGTCACAGAGGAATTTTGCGGTACTCCTCCACACTGTTCTTTTTCATGCCAGAGGACAACTGACCAGATATACTGTGTGCCCCTTGTGTATGTAGCTCTGAGGGGACCACAGGGTGAGTACCAGGAGCTTACAATTTCTACCCAGGCAATATCCCATCCTCTGCTGCTTCCTCCCTCTTTCCCCACATTGGCATCACGTGTCTGGTTCCCCACCTTGTACTCTTGTGTAGCGTCATCCAGTGGCACAACAGTGTGGGCCCGGTGGGTGTGGGAAATTGCACAAATCAAACATACAGCCTCCTGGTCCTCATAGCAGAAAAGGCTGAGGGCCTCATGGTGCTGAGGGCAGAGGTTCTCATCCCGGATCTTCCGCTTGACACCCTGAAGCTGCTTGGCAATTTCCACCATACTACCTAGTTGCCGATTAGGCCGCAGACTGCGGTAGCGAGATGTCTTTCTACAGACAGGACAAGGGAAGTCCCTCTCTAGGTCCTCCCACCAGCGGGTGATGCAAGCTTTGCAGAAGTTGTGCCCACACTCAATGATGACAGGCTCCTTCAGATACTCCAGGCACACAGAACAGCTTGCCTCCACCTGTAAGTTCTCCAGAGCTGCAGCTGTGGAGGCTGCAGAGGCCCCAGCCTCTAACAGACTCGTCTCGGCCATTATTTAACTTGGAGATGAGAAAAGATAAATATTAGTTGGAGGTTTAATTTTTTTGCATGCTTGGCCTGAAATTTACCCCCATGCTAAACCCTAACTCCAGATTTAGCCCCAGCTAGTTATTCTCCATCTTTTCTTCCACTAGATTCAACTTTGTTTCTCCATTTACAAAGCTTGTGACTCCCAGCCATCAACCTATTTTTTTTTCTCTTCAGCAAACTGACACACAACCCCCATCCTATCTCTCGTCTCTTACCTCTGCTTTCTCTCGTTAGAAACAGAGGCTTCCTTCAACTCTAGCTCAGCATACTCTTCCTGATCCGGCTGATCCCACTTGTATCTTACAATCAATAGTTCCAGTTCATTGTATCCTAGTTTAACATTTGTTTCTAACAGATGAGAGAGGAGTTTGGGAAGTAAAAGGTGTCATAAAAATCAAAGTATTAAGATTTCTTAAATTAGGTATATTTTAAAGTCTATTGTTACAGAAGAGTTTTATCATAATAGTCCACTAGAGCCTAACCTTGATTCTCTGCCACTGTTCTCTTATTCTTCCAAAGAGTAATAAATTGAATCAGTTAGGCAAAGGTAACATGCATCTTCTTTTCAGGAAAATTTGAAATTATTCTTCCTCTTATCAGACTAGCCTGGAGAAAATGTGGAATGAAATTCCTCTTCTTGGAATGAAATGTTTCATACAACATCTCATTTCTATTTGTCTGCATTTAGACATTTGGAACTGTTATATACTGTGTCTGCAACTTATTTGGAGTGGTTCAGAATTTAGAGAAAGGAAAAAGGCAATCAAATCTCCCTCAAGTGAAGCATCAAAAGAACTGGAAACGGCATCAGAGAGATTTATAAAGCAGAAGGCTGGTTACCCACTCCATCCTTAAAACGTCAACATTTTTAATCCATGAATAAAATTTCTCTATCCTCATAACCCTTTCTTCCCCCACCCCAAGGGACCTACCAGAAAGAAATTTGGTAGATTTATGTGCTGAGAGAGAAGTGGCTATGTAATAAGTTAATTAACAACGATTATTTGTATATATCGATGGTACACATTGAAGTGTTTAATTTGGAGTAGGAGCTGATAACTTATTTGGACCTGAATTTCTTCTCTCAACAGTAGGAGAAATTCAGTCAGATTATTTTTCTCTACCTATGGGAATCCAATTTCTACTAGGGACTCCGCCCCTTCCTCAGTCCTCTAGAAATTAGGTGGCCTCCTCACCTGGGATATGTTGCATCGCATGCACAGTGGAGCACCAGGATGAATCTAGCCTGGCAAGGAAGTGGTGCGAAAGAGAAATGTGGAAGGGTTAGGGAAGAATGGAAAGGACTTGGAGCTACAGCCACAGTGAGACCTTGGGTGCCCCTGGGTTTGTCCTTCCCCTCCGTCTATTCCTCATGTCTCAGTTGAAGGGCAAACTTCAGAGACGTCCTCATTTTGCTCTACCACTGTTCGGGGCCCCACCTTGCGACCCTCTCCTGAGCCTAGTCCACAACTCTGTCCTCCCTCCCCCATCTCCATCTTCTTCCGCCAGGTCAGGGGTAGGGGATTGGAGAAAGGGGAGAGAAAACGTCGTGGTTGGCGGGGGAGGGAGGGATGCGTGTCCAGGTGAGGAAGAGGTGTGACGTGAAGGTGGGATGCCTGCCGCTACGGCGCAGCCGAGACCGGCGGTGACTGCGTCAGAGTTTCACCCGGGGAGGCGAGCGGCAGCGGGACTGGGGGAACGGCGGGGTAGCCAAGCAACGCCGGACGCGCTGACGTCGCCGGGGCGGCAAAACGTCCGCCCGGGCCCGAAGCGGGCGGAGGCAGCTGTGGTTACGTGCTGGGGGCCGGTGACGCAGTCGCGGGGCGCTGGGACGCGGCGTGCGGAGCCGGCCGGCGGGGGCAAGCCCCTGGCCCAGGCGCGGCGGCGGGACAGCACCTACCTTCCCGGCTTCGGGTCCGGGAGTGCGGGGCGCGGAGCCGCCGGAGCGCTGCCTCCCTCCTGCCTCCTCCCCTCGCCCCCGCCCCGCGGCGCGACACACAATACTCGCCGGAAGCGGAAGCCGCGCCGAGCTCGTGTCAGTGGAAGCTGAGGTGTTGGCGGCCGGCTGCGGCCGGGTCTAGCGATGCCTGCGGATGAAGGCGAAGGCAAGAGGCCAGAAGTGAGAACCAGAACGTGGAGGCAAGGGCGAGAAGGGACTCGGAGGGGCAGGTGGCTGAGATGCCGGCGTCCAGGTGACCCGAGGAATGGTTTGGAGAAAGAGGGCCGCGCATGCGCGTGGTGGGGCGCTGAAGCCCATTGCCCGCAGGGCGCCGGACGCGCGCCTGGCCGGTGAGGCTGTGCGGTACAGGCTGCGGGCCCGGCTCCAGCCCGGCTCCGCCGTTCCCCGCTGGGGCTGGGAGTCGCCGAGGGCGGATTGTGAACTTATCAGCCACACTTTTCCTCTCTGCGGGCCAGTCCGGGGAGAGGTGGCTAGTTGACGCGGCGGCCAGTTACATGGCGGACCTGCGGGTCTCAGTTGGCACGTCACTTCCGACTAGTTAAGTTTTAGCCTTTTAACACTCAGGGATCAGATAAAGTCTCCTCTTGGTGGGCTTCAAGTGCTTCCTGTCCTTCCCTGCCCGGCGAACTGTATCGAAACTCTCCCCTCCCCCTTTGGAGTGGGAGCCGGGAGAGAGCTGGTCCTGCGACTCTGCGCGCTCACCTTTGTATCCTAAGCTCCTCGCGCGGGGTCTGACCGCAGCAAGCTCTCAGTAAACACTCGTGAACTGGGTGAGAGCCACGGCCCTTTCTGCTTTTGGAGCTGTGTCTTGAGTTTTCTCCGCAAGCGCAGACGGAACTCCAGACTTTTGCATTATAGTCTCCTAGCTTTGCTCTCCTGCTGCTGGAAGCTTCTCGGGTCTGTGATTTTTGGAGGAAGCGGCTGAGGTGAGAAGGCTGGGGAAGAGTCAGCTGGTAGAAATGTGATGGGGCAGGGAAGAGGTGCTGAGTGATGAGGCTGGGGCAGGGTCGGCTGGTAGAGGTGTGATAGGGAGGGAAGAGGTGCTGAGTAGAGGTGATGGAGCTGGGGAGGAGTTAGTGCTGGGCAGAGGTGTGAAGGGGCTGGGAGGAGGAGCTAGGTAGGGTATGACACTGCTGGTGGAAAAGATAGCTTGTCCTCCTCCCCCCACTCCCCGACCCCAACATTTTGGCAGGCAGAGTGTCGATTGAAAGATATGAGCAAATTTTGATGTACTCTTCTTGGAGAGGAAATAGTCTAACTTGTTCCTGTGTAAGTTGCGCTGCTGTTTACAGACAAGTGCGTTATTTAACCTCTCATCCTGGGAGCCAGAAACTATTTTCTTGCAGAAAATATGGTCAGATGTCTGAGGTATAAAGATTTAGGATCCTACATGCTAGTTATTGATACAATTGAATTGGTCTGCTTTTTCGTTACTATTCCTTTGGTTTTTGTTCACTTTTCTTTTTTGGTAGCCAACAATTTGAAGAAGATTAAATTTGAGAAAATTACATTTATCAACTTTTTTTTTTCTCATTGCTATTTGGCTGTTAAGGATTTTAGTAGCAGCAGCAGCAGTCTAGTTCACAGACACCTCAATTCTAAGGTAAAGTAATTTGACAGCCACTAACTGGGTGGTCAGCCTCTTTAGCCTTGGCTTTGGAGGGAGAGTGATGGTGGTGAGATTTGGTTTGTCTTTTGATTTGTTTATTTGTAGCATTTAGAATGTTGCTAGCTCCTTTCTGGCTTTCTGTTTGTGGATGACCAGGGAAGTGATTAGACCAAGGAAATTACCAGGAGGAAATCTAATTCTGAGGACTATGAAGAATGTGCTTGTCTAGAGACTAATATTAAGGGAATTTAATGCTGAATATGGGAAGAAGGGGGATTATGTCTAGGTAAAACTATAAAATTATAAAGGGCATGTGGTATGACATAGTACAGGGGTTGCAAACCTTTCCTGTAAAGAGCCAGAGAGTACATCTTTTTGGTTTTGCGGCTCATACTCAGTTTTGTTCTTACAGTTTGAAAACAATAGACAGTACTAAATGACCATAGCTGTGTTCCAGTAGAATTACTTATGGTTGCTGAAATTTGCATTTCATGTAATTTTCACATGTCAGGAAATATTGCCTTTGGATTTACCCCTCAGTCGTTAAAAAATGTAAAAACTATTCTTAGTTTTTCCCCATACCAACATATATAGTGGGCCATAGTTTGTTGACCCCTGACAGAATAATAATGAAATAGCCAGTATTTTTCACAAGAGAATAATTGGGAAAGAGAGTGAACACAGTTCTATGATCTCTTATTTTCATCTATTTAATAACACAAAATAATGAGAATCTGAGATCTTAACACAAATTTATTTATTTGAGACAGAGTCTCACTTTGTTGCCCAGGGTAGAGTGACTGCCGTGGCCCCAGCCTAGCTCACAGCAACCTTAAACTCCTGGCCTCAAGCAATCCTACTGCCTCAGCCTCCCGAGTAGCTGGGACTGCAGGCATGTGCCACCATGCTCGGCTAATTTTTTTTTCTATATATATTGGCCAATTAATTTCTTTCTATTTTTAGTAGAGACGGGGTCTGGCTCTTGCTCAGGCTGGTTTCGAACTCCTGACCTTGAGCAATCCGTCCACCTCGGCCTCGCAGAGTGCTAGGATTATAGGCGTGAGCCACCCCGCCCGGACTTAACACAAATTTATTACCACCTTTGAAACTTGGCTGAGATTTATGAATGTACTAGAATACAAGTGTATTCTTTAAACAAAGGAAAGGTATTCCTTACTTAAAATTAAAAAGCATTATAGTTCAGGGAAAATGAAATGATGCTGAGTTTCAATGTTGTTTATGCCAAGGGATTTCTAACACAGGAATAAACAAAAACAAATTATGATGGGGTGCAGTATAATTAAAAAATTTTTAAATATGTATTTTTAATATTGTTTTTACTTAAGTAAATGAGTACATAAGGGATCAGATAAGGTGAGATGGGGGGCAGAGGGAGGGGAGGAGTAGGGCAGTTTTTCACTGTCCAGACTTCTGGGATTTTTACTTAGGAAAAGGCAAAGCGCCTAATTTTCCCTTACCATTTTTTTTCTCATTTTTTTATCATGAAAAATTTCAAACATAGAGAAAGACCATTTTCAGTTTGCTTTTTATACTTTATATGTCTTTTATCTTTCCAGTTTAGTGACATAGAACTACCTCATTCTTTTTCAAATCTGTGTTATTACTTCATTGTGTAGACATGTAATTTATTCACCATTTTGAATAGACGTTTAAGGTTATTTACAATTCTTATTAAATAAAGGCTGTAGTGAACATCCTTGCACATATATCTTTAGATTGTCATGCCATTATATTAGTAGGATAAATTTCTAGAAGTTGGGCTGCTGGGTCAGAAGACATGGAGATTTAAAATTCTAGTAGATTCTTCCAATTTCCTTCCCATAAGGTTGTACTTATTTATATCCACACCCACCATATCATGAAATACAATAGTCCCCCCTTATCCTTTTTTTTTTAACTTCTGAGGTTTCAGTTACCCCTGATCAACTATGATCTGAAAATTTTAAATGGAAAATTTCAGAAACAATTCCTAAGTTTTAAATTGTGCACCCACAGTTCTGAGTTCCATGATGAAATCTCTCATCCTGCTTTATCCCTTCCCCAGGGTGTGAATCATCCCTTTGTCCAGGGTATAGCACACTGTGTATGCTACCTGTCAGTCACTTATCAGATCGACTGTATCATAGTGCTTATGTTCAAGTAACCCTTATTTTACATGATGATGGCCCCAAAGTGCAAGAGTAGTGATAGTAGCAATTCGGATCTACCAGTGAGAAGCCATAAAATGCTTCCTTTAAGTGAAAAGGTAAAAGTTGTCGACTTAATAAAGAAAGAAAATCGTATGCTGAGGTTGCTAAGATCTATGGTAAAAATGAATCTTCTATCTGTGAAATTGTGAAGAAGGGAAAAGAAATTTGTGCTAGTTTTGCTGTCACACCTCAAACCGCAAAAGTTATGGTCACAGTGCCTTCATTTAAGATAGAGAAGGCATTAAAATTATGGATGGAAAACATGACCAGAAATGTGTTCCAAGTGACAGCAGTTGGGTTCGGTACTATCCTGTTTCAGACATTCACTGGAGATCTTGGAACATATCCCCCTTGAATAAGGGGTGACTATTGTAGTCTGTTTCCCTTCAGTGGTACCAGTGCTGATATCTTCATATTTCAAAAGAATTGGTAATATTTTTTATTAAAATTTTTAATGATTGCATCATAGGTCTTGTTTGCAGGTAATTTCTTAAAACGCTTTTGTCAACAGATAGGCATTTACTTAGTTTCCTGGTGATTCTTACTTAGTTTCCATTTTGCTTTAGTTTTTTTTTGTTTGGTTGTTTGTTTTTGTTTTTGTTTTTTTTGCTAGGACACAGTGTTTTTTTTAATGAGCTGGGCAAGGTGGCGTGCCCCTGTAGTCCTACCTAGCTACTCAGGAGACTGAGGCGGGAGGATCACTTGAGCCCCAAAGTTGGAGGTTGCAGTGAACTATGATCACGTCACTGCACTCCAGTCTGGGTGACTATTTCTTAAAAAAAAATAAAATTCCTATGCCTTTTCTCCCATTACTCTGTCTTTTGTGAGTTGATTTTTCAGTGAACCTTCAGGAATAGCACTCTTCTAGATGGATGGTTCCTGGTGTGAGCTCGATTTATTAACCACTTCGGGACCAGCGTCGACTATAGTCAATAGTCACAGATGAACACGCACAGCGACTGTAGCCGACAGCTGTGATATGACTTTTCTAATTTTTCATTTATCAAAATAAAATTGTGAACATTTAAAAATAACGTAATGAAAACATGTATATGTTACCTGTTCTGATTTACATTACAAGTAAAGCTGCCTGTAAAGTAATACAAGCTTTCAGTGCTTTAAAGCTTTCCTCATCACACAAGAGCAAAACGGATGCGTCATCAACGCGCAGCACAAACTATCGTGGGGACTGTGAGTGCCGGCTGTGGGCAAAGTTTCTCGGCCAGTGAGTGCGGTACTGAAGTGGTTAAGTAGTCATCCTTCTCTCATTGAATTGACTTAAACTTGTCCTATGTTAAATTGTTTCATTGGAAGATCTGTTTCTGGTTTTTATTTCTATATTCTAATCCTTTCTTCTATTTTTCTCTTATACCAACATCATACAAACTCTGTAATGATTTTTTTTCCATTCTCTTCTCTCAAAGAAAAAAGGCCTCTGTTGTGATTCTGAGTAGAAGAGTATTAAGTGTGTAACTTAATTTGGGTAGAATTGGCATTTTTCCCATCCAAGAATGGTATACCTTTCCATTTGTTTGGGTATTGTTTGATTCAATGAGATCTTATAATTTTCTTCATATTTTCTTTTCTTTTTTTTTTATATTGAGACAGAGTCTTACTCCATCGCCCTGGGTAGAGTGCCGTGGCATCATCATAGCTCACTGCAACCTCCAACTCCTGGGCTCAGGTGATCCTCCTACCTCAGACTCTGGAGTAGCTGGGACTATAGGCGCGAGCCATGATGCCCAGCTAATTTTTCTATTTTTGGTAGAGACCTCACTCTTGCTCATGCTGGTCTTGAACTCCTGAGGTCAAGCAATCCTCCTGCCTCAGCCTCCCAGAGTGCTAGGATTATAGGTGTGAGCCACCATGCCAGGCAGATACAGATTTTATCATTTTTGTTACTGTTATGAATGGAGATTTCCTCCCCCTCCCCCCAATTTCCAGTAAGCAAACCAGATGCTTTATTACTTGAATAAAGAACAAATAATTGATATTTGACTGTTTATCATATATAGTTCCTCTATCATAATCTGTTAATAATTATAGTAAGATTTTTTTAACTATAGAGTTTATTAAAGTGTGCCTGGCACTCCGTGATTTCAACAAGTTTCTCCAGATAATTCATATGAATTTGGCCAGAGAAGTACATTTGAGATCTGCTAATGTGTATGCTAAAAATTCTCATATTTTATTTCCAGCTTATATCTTTCTCCTGAAACCAGATACCTCAAGCTCAACATGTGTAAAACTGAACACATTATCTTCTCACAAGAACAAAAGAAAGAGATTACTTTTCTTTTCATATTCTAGCTAAGAGGTTTTATTTTTCCTTCCCTAAAATTTTTATTTGTTTATTTATTTTGTTTTATTGTTTTTACTTAGTCTTGAGTTGAAGCTCATGTTTTTAATTGACACATAATAATTGTATAATATTTATGAGGTATACCGTGATGTTTTGATACATGTATATACATTGCGTAATGATAAAATCAGGGTAATTTTTTTTTCTCTTTTGTGATTTTAATTGAAGCATTACTATTCATTTTTTTTAACTCTTATAAGCACCAAATTTTAATATCTAAGTCAATTTTGGGGGAAAGAAACGCCATCAAGAACTTCCCTCCAGAGCAAAACAATGATGTTCATTCCTCCAAACATCCAAATTGAAGGTCTACCAAAACAAAAAAAAGCCCACAAAAAAGCCCAGAAATAAAAACAAAAATCACATTCTAGGGGGTCAGTGCATTTAGCAGTCTTCACTGTGCTGTCTAACTGTCCTTTAGCTGACTTTCAACAAAAATAACACCCTAGCTCATCAAAATATACATTTCCCATTTGCTTTTTTAAATTAAAAATAATAATTAAAGAAAACTTTAAGGAATTCACAATCAATTGCCTGACTCATTTCGATGTCATGTACAGCATATGGAGGTCAGGAAGGTTATCTGCAGCACACATGATTGGGGATAGTCATCTTCAAGTCTTAGCTTTCTTCCACACAGTGTAAAATACCCACAATTCCAAGTACGAAGGGACACAAACGATCTCAAATTCCATAGGACAATACAGCCGCCCAAGCTGTTCTTCATAGAGCGACAGGGCTTCTGTCAGATTGATACAGTTCCCCTTTGTGAAATATTTCCCATCCTGTTTCAACACTTTCATTGAGAGGTCAAGAATCAGTCTGAGAAACTCCCATGTGGAATCTAATTCTGGAGATGTGGAGATTGGAACAGCCATCAAATCATCAATCACATAATCAGACTTTCTCCCTTCTTTGGTGT
Source organism: Cheirogaleus major (assembly GCA_963574435.1). Lineage (NCBI taxonomy): Eukaryota > Metazoa > Chordata > Mammalia > Primates > Cheirogaleidae > Cheirogaleus > Cheirogaleus major. The sequence goes on along the minus strand of CAUYPO010011046.1, from coordinate 22,744 downwards.
ACCTCTTCAGTACTGGAATACAGTCTTCTATTAGAACCTGATAGCAGTCTCCTTTAAGATTGTCTAAGACATCACCGGACGTTTTTCAGATGTATTTCTTACATCCATCAGTCACCATTTGGTCAATCTCTACCATAGTGACTGTCTTTGGTTTCAGTTTGACTGTTTCACATAATGCCCACATCTCCATCTCCCAGAACCAGTACGTCTTTGCCAGTGTGATCTTTGCCACTGCCCATGATGGCCCGGGTGTACGCCAAGTCACTCTGCCAAATTAACATCCCCACTAAGGATGAGAATATTCCCAAATTGCTTCCGGTGTAGAATTTTAATATTCTGACAAGGTGAATCTTCATCATACACCACTTCATCTATGTCGTATTCAACCAGGCGCCCATCAGCACTGGGCCAGTATCTGTTGATGGCCCTTCCTCGAACTATGGGTGGTAATCGCTTCACCCCAGTACTGTCTTGCTTCAATTCTTTCATTCTTTTTTCAACTTTGTTCAAAAGAGTTTCAATTTCTTCCTTGCTCTGTGCATCACTGTCCTAACTCTGAAGGTCCAGTAACACCAATCCATGTGGGTAAATTCTCAAATGGGCAAAGCTGCCGTTTTTGTTTGTGTAGGTTGCTAAATAGCCGTGGTCCTGCCAGGTCTGCACCGACTCTGCCATCCCCTGCTCCTGGAAAATGGACTGGAGGCCTTTTAGAATGGTCTCGCCATCAGCTATGGCACCACGCATGAAGTCGAGTGTGCTGTGCTGTGCTGCTGCCATAGTGAGGTGAGGCCCTGTGCCATGCCTGGGGGAGGCGGCTGCAGGAGACTGGGGGGACGCGTGGCGTGTTGGGCCGTGGCTGGGGGCAAAATCAGGGTAATTATTATCTATCACCTCAAACATTTGTTTTCTCTTTATGGTGAGATCATTCAAAATCATCTCTTCTAACTATTTTGAAATATACAATACATTGTTTTTAACTATAGTCACTCTACTATGCAAAAGAACACCTGAAATTATTCTAACTGAAACTTTATACCAATTGACCAGACTTTCCCCATCTTCCCCTCTCTCCTACTCTCCCCAACCTCTGGTAACCACTATTCTACTCTCTACTTACATGAGATAAACTTTTTTAGTTTCCACATGTGAGTGAGATCATGCAGTATTTGTCCTTCTGTGCTTGGCTTATGTCATTTAACATAATGTCCTCTAGGTTCATCCATGTTGCAAATGACAGGATTTCATTCTGTTTTATGGCTGAATAGTATTCTGTTGTGTTTATATGCACATATTTATATATTTTTTATTTATCTGCTGATAGACACCTAGGTTGATGTCATATCTTGGCTACTGTGAATAGTACTGCAATGAACATGGGATGCAGATATCACTTGAACACACTGATTTTCTTTTCTCTGGATATATACCCAGGAGAGGAATTGCTGGATCACCTGGTAGTTCTATTTTTAATTTTGGGGGGAAACAACATACTGTTTTCTATAATGGCTATACTAATTTACATTCCCACCAACAGTATATGAGTTCCCCTTTCTTAACATCTTCACCAGCATTGTTATTTTTTGTCTTTTTGATAATAACCATTTTAATTGGGGTGAAGTAATACCTCATGGTAGTGGTGGTGTTTTTTTTTTTTTTTTAAAGACAGGGTTTTGCTTTGTCACCCATGCTGGAGCGCAGTGGTGATCATAGCTCACTATGATCTGAACTGCTTGAGCTGCCGGGCTTCAGATGATCCTCTTGCCTCAGCCTCCTGAGTAGCTGGGACTACAGGCGCATGCCACCATGCCCAGTCGGTTCATTTTTTAAATTTTTGTGGAGACAGGGTCTCACTGTTGCCCAGGTTGGTCTCAAGCAATCCTCCCGCCTTGCTTTGGCCTCCCAAAGTGCTGGGATTATAGATGTGAGCTGCCGCGCCCTGCCTCTGTGGTTTTGATTTGCATTAGTGATGTTGAGCATTTTTTCATATACCTATTGGCCATTTGTACGTCTTCTTTTGATAAATGTTTATTCAGATCTTTTGTCTATTTTATAATTATTAGTATTATTTTTGCTATTGAATTGTGGTCCTTAAATATTCTGGATATTAACCCATTGTCAGATGCTTAGTTTGTAAATATTTTTTCCTGTTGTATAGATTGTCTTTGTTGATGTTTCCTTTGCTGTACAGAAGTGTTTTAGTTTAATATAATCACTGTCATCTATTTTTGCTTTTGTTGCCTGTGCTTTTGAGGTTCTATCCAAAAAAATCCTTGCCCAAACCAATGTCATGAAGCATTTCCCCTGTTTTTTTCTAGTACTTTTATAGTTTTGGGTCTTACATTTAAGTCTTTATTCCATTTGGAGTTGATTTTTGTGAGTAGTGAGAGGCGTCTAGCTTCCTTCTTCTGCATGTGGATATCTAGTTTTTCCAGCACCATTTATGAAAGAGAACATGTCGATTCCCCACTGTGTGTTTTTGACACCTTTGTCAAAAGTCATTTGGCTATAAATATATGGATTTATTTTTGAGTTCTTGATTCTGTTCCACTGGTCTGTGTGTCTTTTTTTATGCCAATGCCACGCTGTTTTGGTTACTATAGCTTTGTAGTTTATTTTTGAAGTCAGGTAGTGTAAAGCTTCCAGTTTTATTCTTACTCAAGATTGCTTTGGCTATTCAGGGTCTTTTTTGGTTCTGTATGAATTTTAGGATTTTTTTTTATTTCCGTGAGAAATGTGATTGATATTTTTATAGGGATTGCATTGAATCTGTAGATCACCTTAGGTATTATGGACATTTTAACAATATTAATTCTTTTAATCCATGAACACTGGCTACCTTGCCATTTATTAATGTTCTCCCTAATGTCTTTCATCAGGGTTTCATAGTTGTCATTGTGGAGATCTTTTACCTTTTTGGTTTAATTTATTCCTAGGTATCTGTGTCTATTATAAATGGGATTGCTTTCTTGATTTCTTTTTTCAGGTTGTTTGGTGTTGGCATGCAGAAATGCTACTGATTTTTGTATATTGATTTTGTACCCTGCAACCTTATTGCATTCATTTATTAGTCCTAACAGTTTTTTGGTGGAGCTGTAGGGTTTAAATATCACGTTGTCTGTAAACAGGGACAATTTGACCTCCTCTTTTCCAATTTGGATGCCCTTTATTTTTTTTTTTACTTGCCTAATTGCTGTGGCTAGGACTTCTAGTAGTATGTTGAATGGAAGTGATGAGAGTGGGCATCCTTGTCTTGTTTCTAATCTTAGAAGAAAAGCTTTCAGTCTTTCCCATTGAGTATGATGTTAACCATGGGTGTCTCATATATGGACTTTATTGTGTTGAGGTTTGTTTCTTCTACACCTAATTTGTTTAGGGTTTTTTCATGAAGGGATGTTGAATTTTATCAAATGCTTTTTGAATTGATTCTGTGATTTTTGTCCTTCATTCTGTTAATGTGAGGTATCATGTTTATTGATTTGTGTATTTTGAACCATCCTTGCATCATTGGGATGAATCCCACATGATTATGGTGAATGATCTTTTTGATGTGCTATTGGATTCGGTTTGGTAACACTCTGTTGAGTTTTTTGCATCTAAGTTTATCAGGGATATTGGCTTATAGTTTTATTTTTTTATTCTATCCTTCTGTGGTTTTGGTAACAGGATAATGCTGAGCTTGTAGAATGAATTGGGAAGAATTCTGCCTGCTTCAATTTTTTGGAATAGTTGGAGAAGAATTGGTGTTAGTCTTTACATGTTTGGTAGATTTTATCAGGTCCTGAGCTTTTTTTGGATGAGATACTTTTATTAGTGATACAATCTTGTTACTGGTTGTTGGTGTGTTCTGGTTTTCTATTTTTTCTTGATTCAGTCATGGTAGGTTGTGTGTGTTCAGGAATTTAACCATTTCTTCTAAGTTATTCAATCTGTTGGTGTATCATTTCATAATAATCTCTAACAATCCTTTATATTTCTGTAGTATCAGATGTTTGTTTGTTTGTTTAATAGACAGCTCTGTCTCGGGGCTCCAGGGAAATGCCCGTTACAATGAGGCTCAAACTCCTAGGCTCAAGCAGTCCTCTCGCCTCAGCCTCTGGAGTAGCTGGGACTGCAGGCTGCGGTATCAGTTTTGATGTCTCCTTTTTCATCTCTGATTTTATTTTTTTGAGTCATCTCTTTTTTTTCTTAGGTAGTCTAACTAAAGGCTTGTCAATTTTGTTTGCTTTTTCAAAAAAACAACTCTTCATTTTGTTAATCTTTTGTATTTTTTTTTTTTTATTAATAGTCATTTTTCTTTTTTCTTTTTTTCCCCTGTCACCCAAGGTAGAGTACAGTAGCATGACCATAAGTCACTGCAGCCTGGAACTCCTGGGCTCAAGGGATCCTCCTGCCTAAGCTTCCCAAGTAGCTGGGAATACAGATGTGTGCCACCATACCTGGCTACGTTTTTTTAAAATTTTTTTAAAGGCGGCGTCTTGCTGTCTTGCCCAGGCTGGTCTCGAACTTCTGGCCTCAAGCCATCTTCCCCCCTCAGCCTCCTTAGTTGCTGGGATTACAGACGTGAGCCACCATACCCAGCTATTTTGTTTCTTTCTATTCTGAACTCTATTATTTTTTTCCCTTTACTAACTTTGGGTTTAGTTACTGTTTTTCTAGTTCCTAGAGGTTCAATGTTAAATTGTTCGAGATCTTTCTATTTTTTGATGTAGGTGTTTAGTGCTATAAACTTTCTTCTTAAGACTGTTTTTGCTATATCCCTTAGGTTTTGGTATGTTGTGTTTCCATTTTCATTTGTCTTAAGAAATTTTTAATTTCCTTTTTACTTTCTTCATTGACTCATTGGTTGTTCAGGAGCATGTTGTTCAATTTCCATATATTTTTACAATGTCTAAAATTCCTCCTGTTAATGATTTCTAGTTTCATTCCATTGTGGTCAAAAGATACTTGATAGGATTTTGATTTGTTTAACTTTGATAAGACTTGTTTTGTGGGCAGCATGTGATCTGTCCTGGAGAATGTTCCATGTGCTGTTGAGAAGAATGTGTATTCTGCAGCTGTTGGATGGAATCTTCTACAAATGTGTTAGATCTGCTTGGTCTAAAGGCCAGTTTAACTCTGATTTTTCTTTGTTGATTTTCTGTTTGGATGATCTATTAGTCCATTGCTGAAAGTGGGTTGTTGACATCCCCTATTATTATTGTATTGCAGTCTTCCTCTCCCTTTAGATCTATTAATATTTGCTTTATATATTGGGTGCATATATATTATAATTGTTATATCCTCCTTCTGTATCATTATATAATTGCCGCCCTTTTTTTCCCCAGTTTTTGGCTAAAGTCTGTTTAATCTGATGTAAGGATAGCTATCCCTACTCTTTTTTGCTTTCCATTTGCAAGGCATATCTTTTTCTGTCCCTTCACTTTCAGTCTATGCATGTCCTTACAGGTAATGTGGGTCTATTTTAGACAACATATAGTTTTTGTTTTTTAATCCATTCAGGCACTCTGCGTCTTTTAATTGAAGAATTTAATCCATTTACATTCAAGGTAATTATTTCTAGGTAAGTGCTTATAATTGTCATCTTGTTACTTGTTTTCTAGTTTTATGTATCCTTTCTTCCTTCCTCTCTTACAGTCTTCCTTGTAGTTAAGTGATTCTCTCTAGTGGTATGTTTGATTCCTTGCTTTTTATTTTAGTGTGTCTTTGATAAGTTTTTGCCTTGTGGTAACATGAGGTTTACAGAAAGAATCCTATACAGTTGACTCTTAAACAACGTGGATTTGAACTTGGTGGGTCCACTTATACACAGGTTTTTTTCAGCCAAACATGGATCAAAAATATAGTATTTGTGAGATGTGAAAATCGCGTATATGGAGGGCTGACTTTTTATATACGCAGGCTCTACAGGGCTGACTGTGGTACTTCAGTATGCATAGATTTTGGTGTATATGGGGGGTTCCTGGACCAATCCCTTGCATATATTAATACTAAGGGACCACTGTAGTTATTACAAGTCATTTTAAACTGATAAAAAATTAATCTTGAGTACAAAGAAAATAAATGAAGCAAAAAATGTACATTTTAACTCCATTTTCCTTTCTACAGTTTGAATTTTCAGTTCACAATTTACATTTTTTAAATATTTTCTATCTCCTAACAAATTACTGTAGATTTTACTTTTATTTATTTATTTTTTCTGGTGTAAAGATATTATTGAAGATTTTACTTTTAATAGTTTTGTCTTTTAGTCTTCATACTGAAGATAGAAGTGGTTTCCACACCATAATTACAATATTACAATAACAATCATGTTGGTATCACTTTCTTTTGATTTGAAGGACTCCTTTTTTTTTTTTTTTTTTGCTGAGAAAAGCCTCTTGTTTATTAATTCAGATCTATGTTTCCATCAGTTTTTTTTTTATTTCATTATATTATGGGGGTACAAATATTGTAAGGATTACATGTATTGCCCCTGCCAACCGCCTCCCCCATGCTAGAGCTTCAAGCATGTCAACCCCCCTGGAGGTGCGTGTCACACCCATTATGTAAGTATACACTCTTCCCCTCCCCCCACCTGCCCACTACCCGATAAAAGATTTTTTTTTTTTTACATTTTGGTTACATTATATTTCTTTGCCTCTTCCTAAGAAGGGTTTGAGGTATTCCCCGCCCACAAAGCTCGCCATATCCCAAGGATGTGGGTCTCCCCCCCACCGACTCCCTGATGAGTACTACCACCATTTGAGCACCATAGTTTTAATCAGTCAGAACCAATTTGATGGTGAGTAGATGTGGAGCCCATTTTCCTAGTCTTGTGTTGCCTCACTTTGGATAACAGGCTTAAGTTTAATCCAGGATAGCATAAACGCTGCTACTTCACTGTCGTTTCTTAGAATTGAGTAATATTCCATTGTGAGCATATACCAAATTTTAATTATCCAATCCTGAATTGACGGGCACTTGGGTTGTTTCCAAGACCTTGCAATAGTGAATTGTGCTGCAATAAACATTCAGATGCAGATGTCTTTATAATAGAATGACTTATGCTCTTTTGGGTAGATGCCCAACAATGCTATTGCTGGGTGGAATGGTATTTCTATTTCTGTCTGTTTGAGGTATCTCCAAATTCTTTTCCACAAAGGCTGCACAAATTTGCAGTCCCACCAGCAGTGTAAGAGTGTAAAAATATGGAACGCTTCACGAATTTGCGTGTCATCCTTGCGCAGGGGCCATGCTAATCTTCTCTGTATCGTTCCAATTTTAGTATATGTGCTGCCGAAGCGAGCACTGAAGGACTCCTTTTTAGCATTTCTTGTAGGACAGATCTGGAAGCGATGAATTCCCTCAGCTTTTTAAAAATTTTTGGTCTGGGAAAGTCTTTATCTCTCCTTCGTTTCTTGAGGATAATGGTGTTGGCTATAGTATTCTTGGTAGGCAGTTTTTGTTTGTGGGTTTGGTTTGTTTCTTTGTGCTTTTGTTTTTGTTTTTTCTTCTTCTTCAGCACTCTGAATATATCATCCCCTTCTAGGCTTCAAGGTTTCTCTGAAAAGTCTGCTGTCAGGTATATCGCATCTCTCTTACATGCTATTTCTTCTTTTCTCTTGATGCTTTCAGATTCCTCTCTTTGTGTTTGACTTTTGATAGTTTGATTATGGGGTATTCTTATTTGGATTGATCCTGTTGGTGACCATTGACCTTTCTATATCTGGATATTTATATCTTTTTTTTTTTTCCTCTGACTATATTGTCAGACAGCCTTCAAGCTCACTGATTCTTAATTGTGTTTAATCAGTTCTGCTGTTGATGTACTCTGTTGCATTTTTCATTTACTTCATGGTATTTTTCAGCTCCAGGATTTCTGTTTGATTTTTTTTTTTATTTCAATCTCTCTGTTAAATTTCTGAATTGTTTCTTTTGTTCTTTTGAAGTTTGTTGAGGCTTCCTTAAAACAGCTATTTTGAATTCTGTGTCTGAGAGATCACAGGTCTTCATCACTTTAGGGTCAGTCTCTGGCACCTTATTTTGTCAGTTTGGGGAGGTCATATTTCCTTGAATGTCTTGATGCTTGTGGACCTGTGCCAGTGTTTGTGCATAGAGGGATTAGGTATTTATAACATTACATTCTTTGCAGTTTGGCTTTGTTTTGTACCATCCTTCTCCAGAGCGCTTTCCAGAAATTCTAGGCAGAATTTGTTCTGTTCCTTGAGCTTCTGACCACTGCGGTTGCTCAGCTCTGGAGGGTCCTCTAAATCCAGGTTGGCCATGAGTTTTGTGAAGGCTCTGAAGTTGGCACAGCTTTTCAGCCCAAATGGACCTGGGAAGACCCAAGGAGGCCACTTGGGCTGTGTGAGAGAGCTGGCTGGGAACGTGAGCCTGGAAGACTATCCCGGTGATTTAGACTGGTGTGTCTCTCAGCAGGTTCCTGCACAACCAGTGGATTATTGGCTGGAGATTGAGACTGGGCCCTGTGAGGATCTGCTGTGAGACTGAGGCTGAAGAGCCTGTCTCATCTCAGATAGGTGCGTGTCTCCCAGCAGGTCTCTGCACAGACTGGATAGTGACTAAGTTTTGGTGTATTCATTTTTGCAGGACAATACCTGGAATTTTTCCCTCTTACCACTTACAATTAAATTGTTACTTAGATCTAAGAATTCTTTATTCTCCACTGCTGCTGTTCTCTTCTACCTGGAGTTTGCAGTGGGCTCCCTGCCCATTTTTTCTTTTTTATTTCAAGTATAGACTTTATTTTCTTCCTCAACCATTCAGTAGCTCCCCAGTGCCTTTAAGATTGTATCTAAACTTCTTAACATAGCAGATTTAGCACAATAGACATGATTAGAATCCTCCAAATCACTCATTTTATTTTTTTAGAGATGAGGTCTTGCTGAGTTGCCCAGCCTGGTCTAGAACCCCTGGCCTCAAGCAATCCTCCCACTTCAGCCTCCCGAAACGACGAGATTGTAGGTGTGAGTCACCACGCGGGGCCTGACTTACTTCATTGTACCACATTCATCTCCCATGCTGAACTTTACGTAGTTCTGTAAGCACTGTTTTAGTTCTTAATTATCTTTTAAAACTTCATACAGGTGTCATTTCTCAAACATCTAGCTGGTTATCCAAATTCCTTTTCTGGCTCTCAAACACCCATGAATGCGCATCCCCCACCCGCACACCTTGTTTTTGTTTTTGTGTCTCCTTAGCTATGTTGAGCATTTGAGGGATAATAATGGTCTTTAAAAAATAATAAAAATTAAAAAAAATAAAAATGGTCTTTTATCTTCATCCCTAGCAACCTAATACATTTTATAGCACATATGTGCACAATAAGCATAGAATGGATTCCTCAAGTTCATGATCCCTGTCCCTTTACCCATAGTGATTATCAATAAAATGTTCAAAGTGAGAAGGTGAATAGTGCTTTTTTCAAAAGCAATAAAGAGTTGGAGAAGGAATTTTTTTTCTTATCTTACTGCACATTTTTTTGTCTAGGAGACTTCAAGGAATATGGTGGGTATTACAGCTTTACTAGGGAAAGCAGACCAGGTCTCAGCTAGCAAGGCCTGTGGTTTTCCAGCCTGCTTTGCTTCTTCCTGTGGATTTTCTGGCCTCTCTCATTCTGGAACCTCTGTCATTATATCATCTCTTTGAGCATGAGGTTTTAGCACCTTGTAGTATTCTGAGAAGTTCTCTTGCTTTCCTCACCTCCTCCCACATGTTTAAATTTTTAACTCATTAAGATTGTAAATTACTAATTATTTTCCCAGAACATTATGGGGAGAACATAGTGTTGTTCCAGAACAACAAACATTTTGGTGACATGAATTGCTTTTGTACAGTTTGAGTCAAAGTTATAAGTGTGTCCCTCTCCCAGATAGTGTGCATTGTACCTGTTAGGTGTGAATTTACCATCCCCTCCCTCCCAAATTTCTAAATTTTAAAAAGATAATAGTATCATTTATGATGGTATCATATAGATAACATAGGTCCTCCTTGCTGATTTTGTTGCTTCATAATTAAGAGTTGAATTCTAGTGTATGTAACGGTAACTCCCTGGTTGTCACTAGGAAGGAAAGGAAAATAGTGAACTTTTTTGTGTGTGCTAAGAAGCAGAAATCATTTATTCTTGCTTTTTGAGATTTTAGGGGCACAATAAATAACATTCCCTTTTCTCCCTGCCAGTTTCAAAACAAGGGAGAGATGTAGGATTCACGCAGAGTTTAAGATACCACTTTTATTAATTTTATAAAATTATAATTGGAGAGAATAGCTTAGAAATGGCCATTTCTAATTAGAAATGGCCATTTCTAAGCTATTTGAGGCCGGGTGTGGTAGCTCATGCCTGTAATCCTGGCACTCTGGGAGGCCGAGGCGGGAGGATTGCTCAAGGTCAGGAGTTCGAAACCAGCCTGAGCAAGAGCGAGACCCCATCTCTACTAAAAAAAAAAAAAAAAAAGAACGAAATTAATTGGCCAACTAAAAATATATAGAAAAAATTAGCCGAGCATGGTGGCGCATGCCTGTAGTCCCAGCTACTCGGGAGGCTGAGGCAGAAGGATTGCTTGAGCCCAGGAGTTTGAGGTTGCTGTGAGCTAGGCTAACGCCACAGCACTCTAGCCCAGGCAACAGAGTGAGACTCTGTCTCAAAAAAAAAAAAAAAAAAGAAAGAAACAGCCATTTGATTTGCTTACCCTGTCTCGCATTGAACTTGCCACCCCACCCCACCGTCCATCAGAACTTGTCAGCTAAGTTTCTGTATGGCTGGGGGCTGATGAAAATCATCTCCTCTGTATGCAGATGTGAAGAGGAGAAGGGCAAGAAGCCACGCCAAACATGCTCAGTTCTTGCTCCCAAACTCACTGGTTAGGTCAGTTCTCAGAATGCTAGGGTGAGAGAAGGGAGTTTGGGGGGTAATCTTTCTCAAGAAAACTAGGAGAATGAAGAATTGTTTCTCCCTAATTACTTTAAAATTAGACAGGTAGATAATGTTGGGGCTCAGAAAATACCCCAAAGTATGGTGCTTTGGCATGCTGAATGCTTTGAACTTAAGGAAAGTAGACCTCAGAAGCAAAGTCTTGTATGACTTTCACCTGCCCTCCTTTCCCGTTTCATTTTCTCCCCCAAGGCAAGCCACAGAAAGTAGAATTCCTTCTCCCTAAGGAGGGGTTCATAGAAACTAGAACTTGTCTTCCCCAAAGCCAGCCATAAAACCTAAAATACTACTTTAACTTCCCTCCCTCCTTCACCTTTTGTGTAAGAGCTGGCCATAAAGAAATTCTCTAACCTACCTTGTCTGATGATAGGTCCTAAGACCCTCATTCAAGAAGGCTCCTGCCCCATACCCAGGAAGAAGGAATGCTATACAGAGAGTCTAACAAGAATATGAACAGACAGGCTTTACTGGGTTTCCTCACTCAGTCTATTAGCATCAGATCATACCCTTTTTGTCCAAGCACATTTCTGCATGGCTGTCTGTGTTTCATCAGACCTAAACATAAAAATGGATAGTTCCCCCTGGATCTTTGGGTCATCATTCTGAGAGTGCCCGTGTCATGTAAAACTTTGATTAAATAAATTTCTTATGCTTTTTTCTTGTTAACCTATCTTTTGTTATAGAAATGTCAGCTGTGACCCTTATGATGGGGAGGAAAAGTATCACAGGTAGATAGGTAGATATAGATACACTTTTTAAATTGTGAAATTAACAAAGTCATAAAACTCATAAAACTAAAAAAGTATTGCACCATGATCTTTCACTAGGAAAATCACCAACATCCAGCTCAAGAACTAAAATATTGCCAGCCCTTCAGAATTCTTCCTCCCCTTTCCCACCTCTTGATTCTATCCTCTCCCTCTTGCGCAGTTCCCCTGACTGCTACAATAGTTCTGTCTATGCTTTTCCTTATAGCTTCATTGCCTCTGTATGCATCCCTAAACACTATATTTTAGTTCTGCCTGTTTATTTATTTATTTGATTTTTTTTGAGACAGAGTCTCACTCTGTTGCCCAGGCTAGAGTGAGTGCCATGGCATCAGCCTAGCTCACAGCAACCTCAAACTCCTGGGCTCAAGCAATCCTTCTGCCTCAGCCTCCCGAGTAGCTGGGACTACAGGCACGCGCCACCATGCCTGGCTAATTTTTTTCTATATATTTTTAGTTGGCCAATTAATTTATTTCTATTTTTAGTAGAGACAGGGTCTCGCTCTTGAGCAGGCTGGTTTTGAACTCCTGACCTCGAGCGATCCGCCCGCCTCGGCCTCCCACAGTGCTAGGATTATAGGCGTGAGCCACTGCGAAATTTGACTATTTCACTTGCATCATTAAAAGTTTATATATTTAAGATGGCCAAAAAAAAAAAAAGACACAAAATTTTGTAACCTACCCACTAGGAAATTACCTCACAGATGGGGTTGCATATATGGTATCTTCGACCCATCACCTACCAGCCCCTGCCAAGTTTAATTCTCCCAAACAAGAGCACTTCCTGAGTGTCTTGCACTATGCCAACTCCTGAGTATAAATGTCCTCTATGTACATGCCAGCCTTGTAAGGGACATCCTGCTGTGCCCTCATTTTTTCAGGGGAGAAAACTGAGGCTTCAAGAAAGTGAGTTACTCTCCCAAAGAGATAAAGACAGAACATAGGTCTGACTTATTATGCCTGCTGCCCTGCAAACTCTTTTATCTTCTCCTTCCCCAAGTAGCTGCTTTAGATCTGCTCTAAACCATGCAGCAATATTGAGGTTTCCATTCCATACTTAAATTAAGGAGAACTTTGTGGCTGGAGGGAGGGTTTAGCAACTGCATGATCACAGGATAGTCATCACTTCATTTTGTCATGGTCCATTCATTGTTTCTGGCTCTAACCGTCTAGTGATAAACACTGGATGACACCACCAAATGGTGGCTCTAATTCCTCCAAGACAACAAAGCCAGCCAAAGCACTTGCAGAAAGTCCTGGCTGTGGGGCAGCTGAACGTACTTGAGGCTCAATCATACTCTCTACATGTTGTCATTTCTTATATGCATTGACATATCTTCCTATGCAAAGTCCCCAGCTCCATTTGATAGCTGCTCCCTGCCACCTCCTCTGATATTAACTTGTCGTAAGATAAGGAAAAGAAACACAACAAACCGCAGCCCTGCTCAGACACCTGGTCCAGAGCATACAGGTCTGTGCTACATATAAAAGCAAAACAAAAACTTGTGGCTCCTTGTTTAGTATCACCCCTGAACTGCAGGGTGATCCCAGGCAGGTCATTGACACCTTTCTTTACTGCAATTTCTCTATCATTAAAATGAGATATTTGAGGACCATGCCTGAAGTAGCCAAATAATATTATCCAATTAAGGTGAAAAGCGCCATATAAATGCTACAGAGGCTAGGGCTTAAGTAGCCACATATGGTTTGGTGAAAAGCACTCCAGTGCATCGGCTAGCAGTAAAAACACGCAGGAGCGAAATGATCTGGCTGGAAATGAACTGCAAATTGATAAACATTTAGTTGCTAATGCAGTGTTTATTATTTTTTACTAGGATAAAAATTAACTTGTGCGGCCTTAGCCAGCAAAACACATTGAACTCCACCATCTGGGTAGTGGAATCGGTATTTCTGTAGCCTCGGGTTACAGGTTACTGCTGCCAGCTTTGATTTTATTTGCTAATAGGCCCTGGTGTATCCAGACAACAGAACGTGGGGATGCTTCTGGGAAGCGCAATCAAAACACGCCAGCCAGCGCACCAAGGGAGGACTCTCATGAGGGAGATGCCCCTCCCCCTCATCCTCGGAGTCCTGCATTTCCCAAGAAGAGGTTGCCACATGTGCAGGAGAATTGCCTTTGGCCAGCAAAGTCAGCCGGGGTTGCAAGGCGGTGGCCTCCCCGGGGACCAGGGGTCCTGGCGGTGGAGGAGAAGGGGGCGGGGGGGGGAGGGGAACATGCGGTGGGGGGCGGGGCCCATGCGGGCTGGCTGAACTCCGGCAGGACCACGTGACAGCGCCCCGCAGCGGCCCCAGCCGCAGATGCCATCCTCTCCCCCGGGCTTTTTTACCATAAGCTTTGCAAACAGCTGGATCAATTTACTCTAGCTACAGCGCCCTACACAAGCACAGTCTGAATTATTACTCTAGGAAATCCCCTCTGTTTCAGGGAATCAAGTAGCTTTCAAACTCCCAACAATGAATGGCCCTTTTGGTCAAAGGATAATTAGCAAAAAAAACAAAAAAGACACAAACAAACAAAAAAAAAAAAACAGACTGCAAGGCTAAGGGCTTCTAAACAGGCTGTTTGGCTGGTTTCTAGTAAATGAGAGGGAGTGGGTGGTTGAGGTACAAGTAATGTTATCCTGTAGAGTGTGGTCTTCTTTGACGTCAGCAAAATATTTCTCCCTCTCCCTTTTCTCCTCCTTTCCCTCCTCTCCCTCCTCTCCCCTGTCCCCACCCTCCTCTTTCCCTCTTTATGTCAAAGAGACAGATGACATGGGGTAGCTGTGGAATATTGCTCATGGTTTTGCAACTGAGCTCACAGGCTCAGAAAATTCCCACATTTTCAGAAATGAAGGGCAGGCCGGGAGGTGGGTGAATTAACAAGACAAAAATACATGCTACTCAGGGAAGGATAGAGAAAAGGCTGCCAGGCAGCAAACAATAACCTCTGGCAGTACATTCCTCCCTTCATCTTGCCCGATTAGCAGTTCTGTCTGAGGGAACATTCTTCCTGTGGCAAAGAACACACACTCTCCTCCAGCCGCCTGAAATAGTATCCCGGGAGGGGAGCATGCGCCCTGCTCCCTGGCTACTGTATCTGCGGGACCCAACCCAGGCTGCTGGGCCAGGATTTCTTCTGGCTCCTCCCCCACTTCCACTAGAGTTGTTTTTCTCTACTCATCAAAGGCAGCAACAGCTGCTCCCATTGTAGCATAGAACTTTCTAGAATAAAGATTCTAAGACTAGGTAAGCATTTGTAGCCTGACCGTGCAATGCTTTTGTTTCCCCTTTAAATTAATTTTGTTGACCACATTGTTTCAACAGGGGCAGAGATAGTCACCCTGGGAATCCGGCCTGGCAGTCACAGAGTGAGTATTGGTGGAGTGGGCAACTCCCTTTGTGGCTGTGAATTGCCACTTGGTCCGGGAGTGACGTGACTCTATCATTCTTTGCCAAGGCAGACATCTATCTCCAACCTTACAGGTTCTAACACACCAGCTGCAAATGTGGTTCCAGGCAGGGCACAGCAAGGAGCAGGCCCCCGGGGGGTACATGTGGGCCTCATTTTCTCCATACAGAATGTTCTGCCTTCTCCCTCATCCCTTCTCAGATCTGGACAGCACGGGCATTGGAGGACCTTAGAACGAGGAACACTTTGTAAACCAAAGCCGCCAAATGCTCTCTGCAGGTTCACATGAAAAGCATACTGGCAGTGAAAAAAATACATGCATGAAAAAATGGAGCAGGGTCACACAAATCTATTCAGAAATTAGACCTGGAACCTGAAACAGAACCTGTACCTGTGTGTGCGGCGGGGTGGCTGTGCATGGCAGTGTCATGAGCAGGTAGCAGGACTTCAGCAAGAGCACAGGGCCAGCACACAGTAGGTGTTTGATTTCAACATAAGTGTTGGGCAGATGAATGAATGAGCAAGTGAATGAATAAGAGGAATAAATTGGTTTAGCAAACAAAGCAAAAATTTTCTGGGGGTGGGGGGCATCTGTTGGATCGGTTTGGAAAAGAACAGACTTCTAAAGTGTAAACGCAAACCAGGAGTCTGACGTAAGGCTAACTGGTGCTAACGCCACTAGGTAACAGGTATTGAACACTTGCCGTGTGCCAGGCACTGCGAGTGTCCCGCACACGTCAGCTCAGCCAGTTCTCATAACAACCTCAAGGAGTGGAAACTAGGTTGAGGACGCATCGACTCTTTGGGGCACCAAGGAAGGAAATCCTGGACCTGAAGGATTTAGGAGGATTCAAAGTGGCTTTATCCAACCAAGAACAGCCCATGTGCATCTTCCAGGTTGGCAAAGTGGGCCATTTTGCGGTCCTGCCTGCCCAAGTCTGGCCTACTCTGTAATGTCTTCCCCACTGGTCACTGCTGAGAGGGGACAGTCACTCCGCTGTTGAATTAGTGGCAGAGACCCCGAGGGGGCTCAGGGAGGAATGGGCTCTGATCCCGCAGCAAAGCCAGGCCGCCTGCCTCCTCCCCCGCCCCTCCCCCATGCTTCCGGGCCCAGCCTTCCTGGGCAAGCTCTGGGCCCCTGGGAAAGCACACTCCAGTCTTCTGGGACATTAAGGGACTCAGGCTGGCAGAGTGTTGCCAACGGGCCTGTCCTCAGTGACATCCGGGGGCCTTCTCTCACCTCGAGAGAGGGGCAGGGAAACTGAAGTGTCAGTGCCTCGTAGCTATTTATTATGCATAAGCAGGCTCTCCTTTCGGCAAGTCACAAGCACCCTTTCTCTCCACCGGTCCTTTCCTCTCCAGGGAACACACCTTATTCATTTTGGGCCACTTCAGGGACATTCTCTCTCCTTCATGGTCCGCACCATTGCTCTACTGAATTCCTCTCCTTTCTTCCAAACATGCCGTTGTAGCCCTGACGCCACAGACGTGCATTTAATAAATACACTCCCGTGGGGGCATAATCTTAAATCTCGTCATCTTGGGGAGGATGCTTCCCTGAGAGAAGGGGGAGGGGTGGGTGGGGTCGTAGAGAAGGAACTTGGAGGAGGAGCTCCCACTTGCACAAGGTTTGTTCCCCTCTGGTCACCAGGGCGGAGCGGAGCTGGCTGTCAGCTTGAGCTTCTTCCCACCCCCCACAAACCGTAGACCCCCACCCCCGTACATGCCAACAGACGGGATTCCTACCCCCCTCCCACTGACATCCCATTAGAAATACGGAACCAATAAGCTTCAGAGCGCTGCTCTGACACTCAGTGGGTGTGTGAGCTACCTGAACAAAGGACAGAACCCCCAGCTGCTGCCAGGTGGTTGAGCAAGGGCGTTGCAAGGCTGTTTGGCTAACAGCGCACAGACCAGTCTGTGCACGCGTGATGGGGGCAAAGATGAAGCAGATGCCCTCGTGGCTGTCTGACACAGCAAGTTGCCAGCCTCTGCTAAACACACATGCAGCCGTGACCTCCAGTGTCCCTGAAAGGTGGCACGGGCAACGGGCAGTGCAAGCTCTCTGCGGCAGAGATGCCCAGTTCTAATCCTGGTTGGCTGGAGTTGGAGCCGAGGGCTCACCCTCTGTAAAATGAGGATAATAACACCTCCTTGATGGGCGAATACAAGGCATATAAACCTTCTGGCTTGTCGTAGGCCTTTAATAACTTGAATCCATTTTTATTGTTAGCAGTAACAATGTTCACAGTGGCTTGGTGCTGAAGACCACAGCTGCAATTTGCTGAGAAGTTTTTATGAACCTTGTGTATTAAATACAACATCTCTACTTACACCAGCCTGCAAGGTAGGTATTCTTATCCCCATTTTACAGATAAGAAACCTGAGGCTCCGAGCAGTTAAGTAACATGGCCCAAATCACACAAAACAGTGGCAAAGAGATGGCTCCCATTCAGGTCACACATGCTTCCTTCAGGTGCTGGCTGATCTGCACACAGAGACAGGTCTGCACAAGCAGAGCTCAGCTCCTACTGCAGGCAACACAGAGTCAATGCCAAGTGCGCGTGCAGAGGACAACAGTCGCGTGTGCGTGCGCGTGCGTGTGTGTATGTGTGTGCTTGTGTGTGCACGCACCCTCGGCCCAGGACAGCAGTCTGCTAAAGGCCCCCATGTTCAAAATCCACCTATTGAAAAGCTCATCTCTGATTTGGCAGGGCAGCCCCTCCGCCTGGAGCAAAAGTAGGAAATAAACGAGGCCCATTCATAAAGACCATTATTCAAATGGGAAGTTCCTGCACGGTAATAAAGTTCAATAAACCAGACAGCCAAATCCATTGGAAAGCATCTGTGGACATTCAGGTAATGACAAATTTATTTTAAGCAGCTAGAAATGGAAAGCAAAAAGTAAAACCAGTTTCTGCATGAGCAGAGATTTATCCTTGTGCCTTCTTTGAGTGGCTGACAAACCCAAAAGTGTTGACTTGAGCAGAGAAAATTGCCTCTTCCAGATCCTCTTTTTGTTCTTTTTTTTTTTCTATTTTTTATTTTTTTTATTTTCACTTTTCTGCCTACATGTCCAATGCCTCTTCCAGATCCACTGGCCCCCGTGGATAAATGGCAACGGAAGCGTGCCTGTGTGCATGGGCTCTGTCCCTCCATGCCTTCTTCAGTTTCTTAATAATGAAGACTTCCCTTTCGCTTTCCTTTCTTTTTAATATATTTTTGTAGAGAAGAGGTCTCACTGTGTTGTCCAGGCTGGTCTCAAACTCCTGGCCTCAAGCGATCCTCCCATCTCAGCCTCCCAAGGTGCTGGGATTACAGGTGTGAGCCACCACACCTGGCCTAGCTTTTCCTTCTTGGCAAAGTCACTCTCCTTAAGAAGCCAGTATCATGGAACCTGGAGTGGCCTTGAATGTCATTCTCTGTTGCCACAAATTTTCCTTGCTGAATCAGACCCCATAAAATATCAACTATGAGTCACATGCAAATAAATGAGCCACTATTAGGAAGAGAGATACTGGGGTGACATTTGTCAGTGGCTGAATCTTAGCAGTTGACGGGCTTTGCCTAATCACTGGTCGTATTCATATACATTACCTTCCGGATGATTGCCTGGTAGCTCTTGGGATGGTTTCTAACTGTCAATATTTACAGGAACCGGGCACTTAACAACACAGGCCAAGTGAGCTGATGTCTCCAAGGATGAGTCATGCCAAATGAAGCCTTTTATCTAAGGGTCACTACACTGAGTCCTCATTGGCTGGAGCAGATTGGAAGTCATCAGGTCATTGAAGAGTATGTGCATGGTTGTGGGCCCAGTCAGTTATCAGGATGTACCAACATTTATGAAATTGAAGGATGGGAGGAGAGAGCAAGAGTTTGAAAGCATGTAGAGCTGTGGTTGTGGTGGTGGTAATTTTGTTTTTAATTGGCTAGCTAGTAAATATAGCTCCAGGGCTTGGGAAAAGTGTCCGAGAGATGGCACCAAGAGCCCGGGTCAGTCTCCACTTGCAACAGGATACGTAATAAATGCCCTTGAGCGATATTGCTGCCTCGGCTAGAGAAGGGGCCTGCATCCGCCCCAGACCTACCCGAGAAGGCGTCTACACATCCAACATACATGTAAACAGCCATGTACCACAGAAGGGGCCCTGCTGCACTTAGAGCTAGGCAGACCACCCAGCTAGGTTACTCAAGTAAGCAAAGTGGATCCATCACCCAACAAGCCCAGGTAGAAACCCTTGGCTCCATTTTAGCATTAGGAGATAATTTCTTTGGATTTTGGAAGCCTGGGGTTTTCAAGAGTCACCCATCTAAAATGCAGCTAATCGGCTGGGCGCGGTGGCTCACGCCTGTAATCCTAGCACTCTGGGAGGCCGAGGTGGGCGGATCGCTCAAGGTCAGGAGTTCGAAACCAGAGCGAGACACCATCTCTACTAAAAATAGAAAGAAAATTAATCGGCCAACTAAAAATATATAGAAAAAATTAGCCGGGCATGGTGGCGCATGCCTGTAGTCCCAGCTACTCGGGAGGCTGAGGCAGAAGGATCACTCGAGCCCAGGAGTTTGAGGTTGCTGTGAGCTAGGCTGACGCACTCTAGCCCAGGAACAGAGTGAGACTCTGTCTCAAAAAAAAAAAATTAAAAAATAAAAAAAAGAAAATAGTTGTCCTTAAACCCACTTTTATATATTTCCTTGGTTATTTCTACGCACATAAACAATATAAGCATTTCTGATGCCACAAAAACTTTGTATAGTCTGTGTTGGACGTGTTTCCATTTTTTTGCTATCATCTAAACTTCAGTGAATGGTTAGTACACAAATCTTTTTCACATTTCTGAGACTATCCTTAGGATAGATTTTTAGAAGAGGATTATGGAGTCAAAACTAAGAAATATTTTTTATTTATTTTTATTTTTTAATCTTCCAGTTCTTCTCCAAAGGAAAAACTAAGAAATATCTTTAAGAGTCTTGATCCATATTGGAAAACTAGTTGTTTTGCTGTTGTATTCTCTGAACTTTATATAAATGGAACCACACAGCAAGCATCCTTATTCATCCAGGTTGTTGAGTTATCAGCAGTTATTTCCTATTGCTGTGTAGAATCCACTGTATGACTATAGTAAAATTTACCCATTCAACTACTCATGGACATTTGGGTTACCACTTTTGGGTTATTATGAATAAAGGTGCTTCGAACATTCTTGTACATGCCTTTGGTGGACGTATGCACTCATTCCTCTTGAAGTGAAATTTCTAGGTCGCAGAATAAGCGTACACTTAGCTTTTAGTAGAAACTGAAACGGTTTTCCATAGTGGTGGTACCTTCATCTGTCAACTTAAAAGAAAACAAAAAAACAGTGGTTGTACCACAAGATAACGGGCTCTCTGGACTAAGTGAAGAAAGGAGATAATCTAGAGGCACAACTGACTTGGGGCAATGTGTGAACCCTAATGGCGTGTCTGACTCTGCTAGGTGCTTTCATCAACCCACAGATGAACAGACTTAGCAAGGTCAGGTGCTTTGCCCACAGTTTGACTCTCGGTGGGGCCGGTCAAATAGCCTGCTGTAACCACCGCGCCCCCTCCGTAGAAATAGCTCATTCAAATTTTGGAAAAAGGGTTCTTTCTGAGAGCATCCAGCTTAGCGCACAATGTGAAGAAAAGCAGTACTGCGAAACGCCCCAGCCTCATTCTTCATCCGGGAGGCAGAGCAGACCTCCCCGCGGAACAAAGAAACCACTTAGCCCGGCCGCGTGGGAATGCGGCCAGGCCCGGCCCTCTACCTGTGCACATGCGCCGATCGAGCCCTACGGAGGCCCACGGCTCTGGAGCGCGTGACGCAGCACTGTACGCCGGTGCGTGATGACGCAAGGGCGTGCGTTCGGTGGCTCATAGGGGAAGATGGCGGCTGCTCCTTTGGAGAAGAGGGATTGAGAGGGGCGGAGGGAGGAGGCCAGGCAGGAGAGGTGTTCACGACAGTGAAAACGAACGCTTCGCTCGCCATTAGGAGCTCTGCTTAACTCCAGACGGTGAGTGCGGCGGCGACAACGGACTGCTCTGCAGCAGTAGGCAGCGGCACTCTCCGCCATTTTCAGGCTTGGCCGTTGCGTGCTTTGGGGGCCTGGCGGGGCGCCTGGGGACAGCTTGGAGAAGCTGGGAGGATCGATTGGGGCTGGTTCCAGCCTTTGGACAGGGAGCTGGAGGCTTGAGGCTGACCAGGGAAGGAGGGCAGGGTAGAACTAAGTCCCTGCCTGGGACCGGTGGCGACGAGAAGACTTTAAGTGTGAGGCAGGCCACAGATAAGACGTGAAATTTGGAGGGGCGAAATACGTTTAAGTAAACTGAGATTTGGGGCAGGAGTGGAAGGAGGTGGGCCGAGAGTTGAGTGGAGCGTAGCTTTGAGTGGTTGGTTGAAGGGGTCACAGGAAGTTAATGTGAAACCTATAAAACAGCTGAAGGTTTGTTTAGCCTTGATGTTACTGTGGTTTGAAATCAGTATTTGTAACAAGGATAAGGCTACATACAGCTTGACAGGCAAAGCCCTGCTCCTTTGGAATAGTTATATTCCTATTTGGTTTGCTTTAGACCATGCTTCCAGCAAGTGTCCTTTTAATAACTCTCTTTTTCCAATTTTAAGTGGTCTTTTGGCAACCTGGATATTTAGGGTCTTAGAAAGCATTCCTTTTTTTAAATAAAAGAAAATAAATGTTGGTACTTGGTTGTAACCCTCGTGGTTAGTGGGCCTTCCGGAGTAAGGAGGAGGAGGAGGAGGAGGATTGATAGGGAGGGAATTCCTTAATTGGATCGGTTTAAATCAAATCTGAAAAATACGGGTTACTTGTAGAAAGCCTGTCGAGAATGTTTTAAAGTAGTTTCTACACAGATGACATTAAGTTTTCTGTTCAGGAACTTTGGAAGACATCAGAGTATGAACAAAAAGCGTATGCTGAAAGGAACACCTCTTGGGAGCATAGAGTTGCCTTTAAATACACTCTGGAAATGTAGTGCAGGCAGTGATCTTTTCCTGTGAATGTGGTGCAGTGGTAAAGGTATTTATTTCAAACAAAACTCTTAGTGACTGTTAGTTAAAGGAAACATGTTAACTGTTCTCCTGGTAGCATTTTTCTTTTCCTAATCTTAATTGCATTTGACACTCATCTTTTATTTAAGATACTTTTGCACTTTTTAATGGATCTCCTTGACCACAAAAAGGTACAATACTGTGTAGATATGAGTTTGTGCTGAGACCTGATGTTTGTATTTAGGCTGTTCGAACTTAGGGAGAAATTTTATCTTGTCTTTTCCTGTACTCCTGGGAAGAATTTTGATAGAAAGTTGACTTACATCATAGTGCTTTAGGGAAAAATAAATCGTTATCTATGAAGCTGATGTCTCAACTTGCATTCTTTTCTTTGGTTGCTGAAAAATACTAAAACAAGATTTTGCCATCACAGTTTTATCTTGACCTAAGTCTTTAATTATATATATATATTTTTTTTTTTTGAGACAGAGTCTCACTCTGTTGCCTGGGCTAGAGTGCCGTGGCGTCAGCCTAGCTCACAGCAACCTCAAACTCCTGGGCTCGAGCAATCCTCCTGCCTCAGCCTCCCGAGTAGCTGGGACTACAGGCAT
>CAUYPO010011044.1:0-10330 GCA_963574435.1 Cheirogaleus major | reverse complement strand
TTATTAATGGGGTTGTTTGATTTTTTCTTGTTGATTCTTTTAAGTTCTAGATAGATTCTTGTTATCAGCCCTTTATCAGATGTGTAGACAGCAAGTATTTTCTCCCATTCTGTAGGCTGTCTAGTCACTGTATTGATAGTTTCCTTGACTGTGCAAAACCTTTGCCAGTTATCGCAAATCTTTATTGTCTCCCCCATTCACCTTTTGTTCCTGTTAGTGTTTTTGTTTTTTTGCTTTTTTTCCACACAGCCAGCATGATTATTTAAAACTAAAGAGAGATCAGGCCAGGCGTGGTGGCTTACGCCTGTAATACTAGCACTTTGAGAGGCTGAGGCTGAAAGATTACTTGAACCCCAGGAGTGTGAGGTTGCAGTGAGTTATGATGACGCCACTGCACCACTCTAGCCAGGGCAGCAGAGCGAGACACTATTTAAAAAAAAATATATATATATATATATATATACATATTTCTGCAAAAGAATGGGCTAAAAAAAGGGGCAGGGGAGACAATTCTACTTTTCTCTCAATATCCTCTAATATTTTTTTTCATCTGCCTCATAGTAAAAACCAAAGTACAGTTACGGTCCACATAATAACATTTCTGTCAATAAGAGACTGCGTATATGACACTGGTCCCATACAGTTATAATAGACCTGAAAAATTCCTATCACTTACGGACCATGTAGCTATCATGAGGTTGTAGTGCAATGCATCACTCACTCGTTTGTAGTGACACTGATGTAAACAAACATATTGTATTGCCAGTCATACAAAAGTATAGCACATACAATTACTTAAAGTATGTAATACTTGATAATGATAATAAACAACTATGTTACTGGTATATGTTTTTACTATATTATACTTCTTATCATTATTTTAGTGCGTACTTTTTCTATTTACAAAGAAAATGAAAGTAATCATTCAATAGCCTCAGGCAGGTCCTTCAGGAGGTGTTCCAGACAAAGGCATTGTTATCACAGGAGATGACAGCTCCATGGGTGTTGTTGCCCCTGAAGACCTTTCAGTGAGACAAGTTGTGGAGGTGGAAGACAATGATATTGATGATCCTGACCTTTTGTAGGCTTAGGCTAGTATGTGTTTGATGTGTTTGTGTCTTAGTTTTCAGTAAAAATGTTTAAAAAGTAAAAAAAAAATATTAAAAATAGGAAAAAGCTTACAGGAAAAGACTATAAAGAGAAAATATTTCTGTATATCTGCACTATATGTTTGTGCTTTAAGCTAAGTATTATGACAAGTCAAAAAATTGATAAAGTAAATGTTACAGTAAGCTAAGGTTAATTTATTATTGAAGAAAGACTTTTTTTTATAAATTTTATGTAACTTAACTGTACAGTGTTTATAAAGTCTACAGTAGTGTACGATAATGTCCTAGGCCTTCAAATACACTCACGTTCACTGACTTACCCAAAGTAAATTCCAGTCCTGCAAGCTCCATTCATGTTAAGTGACGCATACAGGTATACTATTTTTATATTTGTATACCATAATTTTACTGAACCTTTTCTATGTTTAGATATGTTTGGATACACAAATAGCACAGATACTTACCACTGTGTTACACTTGCCTATAGTATTCGGTAGTAACATGCTGTACAGGTTTGTAGCCTAGGAGCCATAGGTTATACCATGTAGCCTAGGTGTGTAGTAGACAATACCATTCAGGTTTGTGAATATACTCTACGATGTTCACACAGTAATGACATTGCCTAACAACACATTTCTCAGAATATATCCTCGTCATTAATCAACGTATGACTGAACTTACTTACTCTACCATGGATCTTTGGCCCTCGCCCACCCCACAGTCACTTGGCAATTCAATCACTTCCTCTTTTTTTTTTTTTTTTTTATCTTTTCTCTCCACTTTATCCACACCAATCTCTTTGCTCTTTCCATATATGATAATCACACTCCCAACTCAAAGCGTTTGCTCTTATTATTCCATTTGTCTAGAATGTCCTTTTCCAGAAATCTTCATAGATTGTTTTATCAATTCATCTGTGACATTTTCCCTGTCCATTCAATCTAAATATTTCAGTATGTACAACCACAACATGTCCTATCTCTGTCCTAGTGCTATTTTTCTCCTTACCACTTATCATTATTTTTTTCACTTAACTTTATTTTGCTTGTACATTTTCCCCCATCAAAATATAAAGTTCATGAAGATAGGTGAAGACAACTTTTCAGTTCACTCTGTATCCTCAGGGTCTAAAACAGTTTCTGGTACATCACTGGTGTTCAATAAAGACTAACAATCCTTTTCTCTAGACAATAGGGTTGGAAAAGTGAAGGGAAACTCTCAGTTGTTTCTGTGTCATTTTAAAGAATATGATCATGGGTGAATTTTAATTTCCATGCCTTATATAGTTCAAATATAATATGATAAGAAACTTCTTTGTGGTAAAATTGGAAGTTCTAATAACATTTTTCTCACTGGTTGATAATTTGAAAATTTAGGGTCTGAATACTTATTATTCTTGTCAGATCATGTTCTCATAGATCCAAAAATGGAAAGCATTGCTAATTGCTTCCATAGGTGAATGCAATGACTTATTATTACAACTCAGGACAACTTGGCAGATGTGATGATTTATTTATACCAAGCTAAGGAAGTTTCAGACTAGTGTACATGCCAGGCCTGTCTATAAGTGGAGATTCCATCAGAGGAGCAAAGCAACCAGAAGTCTGTGTAGGAAGGAGCTCCAAAAAGAACAAAAAGATGGGGAATCCAGTGTGTAATATTCATAATTCTAGGTAGGTAAAATAATTATTGGGTGGAGAAAACTGCCCATCATGGGTAATGGGGCCTTGCCCTTTGAACTGGAATTTAGGTGAAAGACTTCTGTATACAGTTATGAGAATCGGAGGAAACTACTTGGATCCCTAACTACAGCTTGGACATGGTAGAAGCTGGCAACTGACTTAAATCAGAACATAAAGCAGTGAGTCAGGCAGAAACCTGACTCTGAGTGGCACTCATAGCAGTAGGGAGAGAGAAGATTCTACAATGAGGGATCAGAGGGCAGTGGTCAGCAAAAGAGAGTCAGCTTTGGCTCATGCAGAAGGCTAGTGGTCAGCACTGGGATTAAATACCTCTACTCAATCTGGTATAAAAAAGGACTGGGAGTCTGAGAGAAATACAGTGGTCACTCATGGGGAAGACTCCTTGGGTCTTGTCATCTAGATTCTGGGGCAAAGACTGCATTGGTATATACTCTGTCTCATGTTTATGTTGGCCTGGGACATGGCAGAATGGGGATGGCATGAGATCATACAAAGCTAGTTAAGTATTTTTTCCTCACAAACATTTTTTTTCCACTGGAACAAATTATCTGCATTCATTATTCAACCAGTAGTTATTTGACCACTTCTTAAATGTCACTCTGAGGTCTTGGTACTGACAATAGAGCAATAAATAAGACTTACCCAATTCTTACTCTCATGGAATTTTGCATTCATCTTACCTTTTCTTTTTAATGTATTGTCCTATATGGATTAAAAGTTTAAGATGCCCTTTTTGGTTTGATGTCTTATTCTATCTTGATACATTTTTACATTTCAGTCTGAAATAAAATGGCCTTTAGAAGGATTTATGGATGGACTAAGAAATTAACCAATGTTCAGAGGAGTCCTTCCTTCAGTTAATAACAATGTTAATAATAGTTTGGGGTCATTCCCAACTCCAAGTAGTCATAGATGTTCACATTTGGAAGGGATGCTAGAAATTTTCTGAACCAACCTTCTCATTATATCTATCTGAGGCCCAGAGAAGATAAAGTGCATGCCAAACTTTATATCAGGTATAGCTAAGATTAAAATGGGAATCTCTTAATACTGTAAATGAATGCATTTTCCTCTGTGATGTTCCTTATTAGACTTCATAATAAAAGCCAAATCTCAGTTAGAGTGGATTCTGTGTTTGCCAATCACATCAGTACACACCCTGTCATTCCCCTCAAATTAGACCATTCAGGATATTTCTCTAAAAAGGAAAGAAAACTGGCTTTCATCTATCCATCGGTATTTCTATGTAACACATAAAAGTGATTTCTGCAAAGAAAAAAAAAAAAGAAAGAAAACTGAGAGCCATTAAAAGTAAAGAAAAAAGTTATACTATAAATCTCAACCTGAGAAATCAAAGGCAATCTTTTTCCCACCTTTGAAGCAGAAACTATTATCGTCATCATTTTATAGTTGAGAGAACCACAACATTAAGAGGTTAAATAAGTTGTCCAAGGACAAACAACTTTAAGAATCAAAGTTGGGACTTGAACTTAAACAATCCAGCTCCAGAGTCTATTCAATCACTACAGCATGCTGCCTTTTCTGTAAGTACACTTATGCAACAAATCTAAATTGGCATCTTTGATGTGATACCTGTATACCTGCTGTGGCCCAGCATAAAGAAGTGCTGTGCTACCAGGTCAGGGCAGCCTAGGGTCTGCAACAGACACCCCGTCCCTGACCCAGCCTGCCAATTTGGCTGTCATCTATACCATACAAATAATAGGTCAGAGAAGCATTAAAAGGAGTTTGGGCATCATGAGGCTAGGATTTTAGTAAAGGTGGTAGAATAACATGCAATAAGCTTGACTAGAACTTGAGTGAGTTCATGACGTTCTCAAGAAAGGCTCTCATTTAGTATCACAGCCAAGCCAAGATAAGCCCCAATAGCGTAGATAGGCCTGAGTCTAAGGATGAAGGAAGCCAGAACACTAGGGAGAAAAGTTAGAATAGAACTAGGACTGGTCATTCCTGATAAAGGGTGCATACTCAGGAGAATTCTCCAGTTGGCATCCAAAATAAAATGGATTTCATTTTCCTGCAAGGTGAATTTCTGCTGTAGTTCTACACTGCTTATATTCAACAGCAGCATTTGAAGTTAAAATATTAAATTTGGAAGCTCTTAATAAAGAATTCGGACATAGGCCAAGGGCAGTCAGAAAATGAATGAAAACCTTTTTGAAAATTTTGTTGGTGATAGAAAATTTGGCACAGAAAATATATCTAGCAGGAAACCTACTTTTTATAACAAGAAATCAAATGTTCATGACAACATTCTTTGTTTTACAATGGATTATTTGCATCTTTACTATTAATGCTTTCAGGAAATATATTGATTGAGACATAATCATCTTTTTGTCTCTACACTAAGCACTATAGGAGTATGAATGACTTTACATCTGAGGTGTGCACTTGGGGTGGAACAGCTGTGGATGAGAAGGCAGGAAACTCACACTTTGAAAGAGGAGGGATATTTTGCTAAGTGACAAAAAAAAAAATACTCTAAGAGAGAAACCAACATAAACTAAGGCTTAAAGCAAAGAATAACTAAGTTAATACTAAGTACATGGAGAAGTTTGTTCTTATTAGTTTAGAGGGAGGATAGGAGGGATTTTGAGGAGTGTTGGAATATTATGAAGTTTGAAACATATACAGGAGCATTAAGAACACACGTTCTGAACACATAACCTTGAATTTAGAAACAGTAAAACTCAAGCCAAGTTAGGTTGCCTCTTGCTTCCTTAGTTTCCTCATTTATTTTACCTTACTAAATTAAATGAGATAACATGACACAATTAGCACAACGTCTAGCAAAAATGTTACCCATATTTTTATCACCATCATCATTATTATTTTAAAAGAAGAAGAGCTTATATGTGAAGGTCGTGACAAGTGTATGATGTTGAACTTGATATTGTTGACAATGCTAAATTCAGGAGAATAAGGAAGTGATAAATTCTGAATAAAGTGATACAGTTTCATCTGATAGCATATTGTAGCTAAATTAGAAAAGAATAACAAGAATATATTACTCTGATTTCTTGCCACTTAGGTGAATCTTTATAAAGACAGACTCCTCTAATTGCAACTTTGGAAAATTACTTTTTAATTTTTTAGAAATATTTTATTTCCAATTTTTCAATAACCTAGGCATTGAAACTGCTCCTCTTTCCTTTCTCTGACTGTTTGGGACCATGTTGTTAATTATGTACATCTTCAGAGGCAGAAAGTAGAGACTTGGAAAGGAAGTAGAACACAAATTAGATTTTTCTATTTGCCTGAATGATTGACCAACCCAGGACTTCTTTTTGGATTTCATTGTTTTTTATTATTCCTTCGTCCTTGAGTGTACTATATGGGATTACTCTACCATGTTTGGAAGAAGAGACAGTGAGGAAAATGGCCACATAATGGACTGTTATGCAATTTTAGAGCACAACTCTCTGGTATATATTAAGTGTTCTGCATTTAATTAGTAGTTTAATAGATCAAATTGCCTATTATTCTAATTATTTAAAGCTGTATTGAAAATAAATGATGCATGTATCTCATTCCTTTCGTAGGAATACTGCTAATTACTAAATAATGGTTTAATGATTTGCAACTGGATTAACCACATACATGGTACATTGTAATATTCCAGTTTTATATCAATCCCAGGTAGTAAATAATCAAACATAGTCTTCAAAATGCATATATTTAAGATAGAACTATATTCTACAGTAGTTGAAAAGTGGGATTGTCTGATTACACTCACATTTAATTTTTTAAAATCCTGTTACTACTGGAGTGACTAAATTTTGTTTTATCTAATTCTAATTTTCTTAATATTTTGTTTCTGTCTTAAATATTGATGCTTCTTTGGCAAAGTGTGAAAGAATATTTCATATCATGAAATAATTTGAGAATAAGGATTTAATACATACTTTCTGATGATAGTTGTGAAGAAATTAAGCCTTTAGCCTAACTTAAATATATCTATTTGTCTTTGCATTGCTGTAATGGCATTTCAATCTGCAAGAGAGTAGCTTCATTTTCTCTTAGTAGTTCATTTATTTGTGCAATATTTATGTCCAAATCCATCCAGTTGTATTCAGAGTCATTGGCACTCTTCTGGAAGAGTTCCCTCAGTATTCCTTGCAATCTTACTGATGTCAAATTTTGAGTAAACATTCCTTCTGGTAATATCGGCAATAATTTTATTGCATTTTGATTTGCACAGATGGAACCAACAGTAAGTAACAGTAAGTAACATTGGTTGAAAAGAAAACATTTCTGTCTTTTCAAAAGATTCTAAAAGGTTAGAAAATAGAAAGACCTGTAACAATTTTTTCTTACCTTTCTCCACTTAGCAATATGACGTTGGGCATTTACATTTCTAGATGGCATCAGTACAGAATGTTAGCATCTCTTTGAAATCAGATGTTTCTGTGGCCTGTCAGATTCTAAGGAGGGTGAAAAAAAGAACAGGCTGGGCGGAACAAAAGTGGTGAAGAATTGTGGGAAATGTAGTAGGATATACTAACTCAGTAGCAATGATCCAAGTAAAGGGGAAACAACAATACATTTGAAATGTAGAGATCCTAATACCTGAACTGAGTGTCATTGTATTCTCCCTCTCCTGGAGATGAAAATATGGACAATGCAGTAAAAGAGTATAAAATTATTATATATAAGCCGTTATAAGCATGCTTCTGGACTTAATACCTTGTGGAAATGAATTTGAATATACTTGTGCTTCAGTCTTGAATATTCAAACAGCCTCCTACCTGGGTTGAAAGTCAACTCCCTAAGGTTCTAATTCAGGTTGATCAAGCCTGCTCAGAGCATTTCAAAAGGGATTAAAACTCTGGTGGCCTCTGTTCCAGATTGACAGAGTCAGAGTGTTTGGAGTTTTTTTTTTTTTTGGTTCTTATTATATGTTTTTTTTAAGTCAACATATTAAAATTGAGATATGTCATCTAAATATTCAATTTTTATCCCTTCTTGGAAATTGGCACATCTAATGATACGAGCCCAAATTTCCTCATTGTGCAATAGATTGGAATTGAGAGATGTGCATCCTTGAGCCACAGAATATATTCTCCACTGCCTACATTATTCCCTCATGTCTTCCTTAAACTGTGGCCAACTATTTTATTAACTGGTATTTATGGTCAACCTTGTATAGCTTTTTTATACTAGAAAATCTTTTCTTTTACATCTACTACATTTTTTGTCACCTTGGGAAACAACTAGGAATCTGAATGTGATGCCTTCTTGTTTGACTCCCCATTACCACAGTCCACGATTAAATATAAGCTGAACAGCCTGACATACATATAATATTCTCACTCATTCAGCATGTGTTTATTGGATGTCCTCGGTGGAGCTACACACTGAGGCGGCAGTGCTGGTGTTAGTGGAAATGACACAAGGGTGAAAAGGGTACAGTCTCTGCTCTCAAGGACCTCAGAGTGTATGAGGAAAGAAAAAACCTCATAGAAGTTTAGTTCAATCTAGTGATAAATAAGATGTGTGTTCATAAAACATTATTGTTATAGAAGTATGCAGGAGATCACTATTGATTAAACTGAGGCTGGGAGACCTTGGAAGCTTTTATAGAGGGAATGACACCTGGACTATACTGTGAAGAACTTTATGAAGCCTTTTAAATAAATGTTTAATGTTTTTGAAAATAATAATAATACTATTCACAATTACCTCTTGCTTTTGTTATGAAGGCCAACAGAAACCCCAGAGCCTCCCTTTCTATTTCCAACTTCATATTAGAATAAAATCTCTGGTGGTTCAGCATAGTTTCCACATTCCCCTCTCTTGCCCTCAAACCCTTGGAGCTCAAAGAGGCGTTAAGGACCTCAACTAATTCTAGTTAGCTGTTGTATGAGTAAAATGTTCTTTTGTTGGCCATTCTGCAGCAATTACATAAGGATATGTTTTCTGAGTTCTGAGCAACTCCTTCAAATAATCTATATTTTAGGGTTCATGTGTTTGTGTATGTGTGTGTTTTAGAGAGTACAGAAATAGACAACGGTGGAACATTTTTTGAACTCTTAGGGTCATTTGGGATTAAAAAATACTGACATTGATAAATTATTTCCTAACACCAAGAGTTATCATTAATGAAGTAATTTTTTATTGTGGAATCAAACATTATGCTTTTTTCTTATATTCCAGATTTTTGATTAATTCAAGAATGATTACTTATCTTTATGAATTTATAATTTATAAAATAAAATAATGCACCTTGGGTCATTTTGGTTTAAATGATCTGCTTATACATTTCATAAGAGATATTTGTAGACATATTGACAGATATCAGCCATTTGGCTGATATTAGGAACTGGGAAAACTATAATGCTTCACCTGGTAAATGGATTCGTCATCTTTTGA
The DNA here is from genome assembly GCA_963574435.1 of Cheirogaleus major. Classification (NCBI taxonomy): domain Eukaryota; kingdom Metazoa; phylum Chordata; class Mammalia; order Primates; family Cheirogaleidae; genus Cheirogaleus; species Cheirogaleus major. The sequence continues at coordinate 1,125 of CAUYPO010011044.1, read as the reverse complement.
GTTGAAGCACATTCCATTTTGTCAAAATGTAGATTTGTTTATTATGGTTAACCAAATATAAAATTATCAAATTTATACTTTGAAAAAGAAGAATAAAATATATATATATAATTTTTTTCTATTGGAAAAAACTCTCTAACTCTATAAATATTCTCTTAAAAGTGAGCAACAAAGTAAATAATAGTTTCTCAAAGTATCCCCCAAATTAGATTTTTTAGTACTTTCTAGTCTCCCTTTACATATTAGAAAAGGTATCACATTATACTTCAGCAGTTCTAGGTTCTTAACCTCTAAACAGTATTTATTTAATCCTGGTGTTCTAAGCTGTATAATTGTGTCCTTTTTTTCTAATAATTTAACTTAAGTCAATGGCACTGAACAATGAAAACCAATGTACTCTTTGTGAGGCACAAGTGCAACTAATGTACTTGGCATTGAATCATAAATTGAAAGCTATCAATCAAGCTGTTGGAAGAAGCTTTGTCTCTATGACTTTGAAATGAGAACAAAACTTAATGGAGGAAGATTGAGTGGACAGCATGCTCATTCTCAATACTTTTTGGGCTGCTTTGTAAATTATAGTTCACAATTGTCACCAATAATTTTACAATTTACTGAAGAACAGGAAATTCTACTTAGATTGCTGCCCACATTCTTCTTTGTTCCAGTTGGATTTCTTTGTATTGTTTTGTACTATCATCATGGCTATATTCTTGATCTCACTGTGTGGTAGAGATGCACATTTTTTAAGTGTCTATTGTTAGGATATGTGAACATGGCCCGATTACAGTACGGGGAATGAACACAGAACATAAAGAACGACACAGACACACATAAAGACTTCACATGACTCTAGTGCCCAATGCACCGGCCACTTTATTTTTATACTCCCCAGACCCGGGTTTAGTTCCTTGTACGTGAGCATCTGAGCATAGCAGAAATAACTGTCAACTTTGGAATTGTATCACAAGGGAACAATTTCCCATGATCTCAGACCTTGGAACGGTTACTTGAGGCGTCAGCACCGGACATAACTCAAAAATCAAGGCCGAAATAAGCAACAATAAACAATGCAGCCATCAGAAGAACTTCTTGTGCTCTCTCCCAGTCAGCGGCAGGCCCCCA
>CAUYPO010011043.1:0-13515 GCA_963574435.1 Cheirogaleus major | reverse complement strand
CAGCAGTCCGAGATGCAAGGGAGGGGAAGTTAGCCGCTCCACCTACCCTTGCCGCTGGTCTCCAAGCCGCTGGCTCGGGAGGTCTCTCCTTCCAGTTCTCCTCCGCAACCTCCTCCTGTGGGGTCTCCCGTAGTCTCTGGTGTCCCTCCGTCCGTCTCCCGTCCGATGTATGGTCGTTTGATTGCTTCTTTCTTCTAATATCTTCTAGTAGCTGTCTTTTTCTGTCTTTTAGCACTTTAAATATGTCCTCCTATTTTCCTTCTGACCTCCAAGGTTTCTGCTGAGATATCAACTTTAATCTTATGGAAGATCCCTTGTGTGAGATAAGTCACTTCTCTTTACTGCTTTCAAGATTGTCTTTCATCAGTATGATTACAATATGTTTCAATGTGGATCTCTTTGAGTTTATCTTGCTTGGAGATTCTTGAACTTCTTGGATGTATAGATTCATGTATTTAATCAAATTTGGTAAGTTTCCAGCCATTATTTCTTCAAGTATTCTTTTTAACTTCTTTCTCTCTCTCTCTCCATCTGGAACTTTCATGATGTATATGTTGGACTACTTGATGTTGTTTCTCAGGTCCCTTAGGCTCTGTCTCTGTTTGCTTTTCTACATTCTTTTTCATTTCCACTACTAAGACTCAATAATTTCAATTGTCCTATCTTCAAATTTGCTAATTCTTTCTTCTGCCTGCTCAAATATGCTGTTGGGTCCCTTTATTCAATTTTTCATTTAAGTTACTGTACTTTTTGGCTTCAGAATTCTAATGCTTCCTTTTAAAAATTTCTGTCTCTTTATAGATATTCTCATTATGTTCTTACATTATTTTCCTTGTTTCCTTTATTTCTTTGTCCATGGCTTCCTTTAAGTTCTTTAAGCATATTTAAGACAGTTTTTAAAAAAGTTTTCATCTAATATGTCCAGTTTCTCAGCCTCCTCAAGGGTGGTTTCTGTCATTTATTTTTCCTTTGAATGGACCATTCTTTACATGCCAGGTAGCTACAGGTGTTTTGTCTACTTTACAATGTTTTCAAGCAATGCATGTTGCTTTTCTGCCATGAGTAAACTCCATGTTAGGTGAAATGAAGATAAGCACCTTAAGTTATTCCTTTGGGTGGTCCCTAGACAGGTTAGAACAGACAAACACAAAAAATTGCAAATGAGGTCTATTCTGCTCTCTCTGGTACCAGGGACCAGGATCCCACACTGAGGATATGGGCTGCTGTTTTCAAGACTACCACTGAACAGGGAATGTTACAAGGGCAAGTAAAATACCACACAGCTTAACTACCATTTTATTTTTATTTTATATTTTATTTTATTTGTTTGTTTCTTTATTTATTTTTTGAGACAGAGTCTCACTCTGTTGCCCTGGCTAGATTGAGTGCCATGGCATCAGCCTAGCTCACAGCAACCTCAAACTCCTGGGCTCAAGTGATCCTTCTGCCTCAGCCTCCCGAGTAGATGGGACTACAGGCACACGCCATCATGCCCGGCTAATTTTTTCTATATATTTGTAGTTGTCCAGTTAATTTCTTTCTATTTTTTTAGTAGAGACGGGGTCTTGCTCTTGCTCAGGCTGGTCTTGAACTCCTGACCTCAAGTGATCCGCCTCGGCCTCCCAGAGTGCTAGGATTACAGGCGTGAGCCACCGCGCCTGGCCTTTACTACCATTTTAAAGTTGCCTTGTTCTTGATTCATTGTTCACTTGGTTGCTATAAACCTTTCACTGTTTTCTAGAGTTCTGACAAAATTGATTCTGACAGCTTCTGCTTGTTTTTCAATGTTTCTGTGGAGAGATAGGAATTTAGAGTCGCCTACTCTGCCATTTTGCTAATACTGCTTACCACATGGTATTTTTTTTTTTTAAGTTAAGACTCTGTATGTTTTCAGAGATACTACAGTGTTTGGGGAAGAACAGTGTTAAGCCTTGTGTTTTGTTAATCTTGTTTAACATGTTACTAAGAGAGAATGTCCTGGAGGTAGCCTTACATTTTATTGCAGGTTCTTATCACACGTTTTCCCTGGGAAGCTGGAAAGTGAGGAATTTTTTCTAACTAGGGTGTAAGTTTACGTTTATACTAAAAAATAATCTCTCTTCTTACTTCTTCTCCATATCTGCCCCTAAAAATGTATTTTAGGTGAAGAAACATTTACCTCAAATTATCTTGGGTTATTAAAAGTACTTTCTGTTGAGTGTAGAACTAACTAGGTGTAGCAGAGACTCCAGTTCCCTCCTAATATCCATTCTCCCTTTCGTTGTTCTAATAGAACCCTATTCTAGTTAGCTCAGTGTATTGCTGTGCAATGAGAAGACTACATTTCCTGGCCTCTCTTGTGACTGGGCACAGTTATGGGACCAAATTTTGGCCAAAGGTAGAAGGAGAAGTGGTGTGTGGGATTTGTGCAAAGTATCCTTAAAAGAAAGGAACATGCCCTTCTTCTACTATGCCTTCTGTCTGCTTCCTGGAATGAGGATGTAATTGCTAGAGCTCCAGCAGCCATATTGGGTCAAGAGGTAACCTTGGGAATGGAGAACACTTTTAGCAGTGCAGTAAGATAAATGTAGGTGAAGTCTCTGACAGTATAGAGCTGACGTGCGAGACTTGGACTGCATACTTCAGTATTCCTTGTAAATGAGACAGAAATGGGTCTTTGTGATTTGCTGCTGAAGCTAAATATAACTTTTACACCAGGCTCTGAGTTCCACTGGGAATGTGGGTATGACCCACAAGGCTGTTTTGAGGACATAATGCAGATGGTCATACCAACAATGGATGTGGCACTGCTTGGGATTCTGGGGGAGGCCAAAGGTGGGAAGTACAGGTCCAGAGAAAGGATTTGAGGAAAAGATTCCAATTTAAAGTGCCATTTACATTTGGTAACTGTTTTGGGCATCTGACAACCACCCACACATTCAGTGACTTGCTAGAAGATTTGTGGGATTCAGAGACAGTTATACTCACAGCTATGACTTATTACAGTGAGAGGATACACAGCCTAATTAGTAGGGGAAAAAGACATAATGGGTAGACTCTGAAATAGTCTAGATGTGGGCTTCTAAAGTTCTCCATTAGGAGGTTGGGGTGGGGTTGTACAGAACAAATTTCCTCCAGCAATTAAATGCAGCAATGCATATACAATGTTTCTGTTTAGGGAAGCTTGCTTAAGACTCAGACTTTTTAATTGAAGGCTGATCAGGTACTCTTACTGAAATTTTTGACTCCTAGAAGGAAGCAGGTGTTCACCATAAGTCACATTTGTAAAAACAATCTAGCCAGGCTGGTACAGCAGAATTCAGTGTTCGAGACAAACAAAACAACCTTATCAATTAGTAGCATAGGGAATCTCACAGGCCAAATTCCCAGGAGCTATTGCAAGGATCAGTCATGCAAGCAGGCCCTCCTAGAGATAGCAGTATCAGGCCTGGTATGTTAACTTTTTCCTGCAGAATAACTTATAGTGTGAACTTGCTATTAGTTTTCTGTGTCATTAGGGATTCCTTAGTTTTACCCACACTTAAGAACAAACCTCATTACTTTTTTAGGTTTATTAATTTTATTTTTAAAATTGTCACAAGTAAAATGGACTTTACTCTTTTGATATACAGCTTTATGATTTTAATATGTGTATAGATATGTGTAACCATCATCACAACCAAGATGAAGACTAGTTCTGTCACTCAAGAAAACTCTCATGCTACCACCCCACTCAGAAAACTACTGATCTAATCTCCATTACCATAGTTTTGTCTTTTTGAGTGTGTTATAAATGGAATCATACAGTGTATAACATTTTGGGATTAGCTTTTTCATTCAGAGTAATGCCTTTGAGATTATTCACCCTTGTTGTTACATGCATCTATAATTAGGTCATTTTTATTGATTAGTTGGATTCCATTTTATGGATGTACCACAATTTGTTTATACATTTGCCAGGTGAAGGACATTAGAATTGTTTCTAGTTTGGGGTGATTATGAATAGGGCTGCTATAAACATTACTGAAGCATATGTTTAACTTTATAAGAAAATTACCAAACTATTTGCTAGAACAACTGTACATTCCAATTAGCAAGGTGTAAGAGTTCTAGTTGCTCCACTTTCTTTTTAGTACTTGGTATTGTTAGTATTTTTAATTTCAGTCATTCTAATGGATGTGTAGTGGTATCTTATTGTGATTTTAATTTACATTTCCCTAATGTTGAATATATTCTCATGTGTTGTCATTCACATATCCTCTTTAGTGAAGTGACTGTTCAAATATTTTGCCCATTTTCTAATTGCATTGTTGGTTTTCTTTTGAGTTTTTAGTATTCTTTATATACTCTGGATACCAGTCCTTTGTTAGATGTGTAATTTACAAATAGTGTCTCCTAGATTACTTTTTTTTCATTATCATAACAGTGTCTTTTGTAGAGCAAAACTTTAAAATTTTGATGCAGTCCATTTATCAACTTCTATCGATCATACTTTTAGTTTCATGTCTAAAAACTATATAACTCCAGGTTGAGAAGATTTTCTCCTATATGTTTTATGGTTTTGCATTTTATATTTAGCTCTATGATTTATTTTGAGTTAATTTTTATATAAGGTATGAGTTTTAAGTTGAGGTTCATTTTTTATGTATGGATATTCAATTATTCAGATATTTTTGTTGAAAAGACAATCTTTTCTTCACTGAATTACTTTTGCAACATTGTCAAAAAACAATTGCCATGTTTATGTGGAACTATTTCTGGACTTTCTATTGTATTCCACTGATGTATGTATCCGGCTCTTTGCCAGTACCATGCTATCTTTCTTATTGCAGCTTTATGGAGGGTCTTAAAATTGGATAGTGTGGATCCTTCAACTTTATTCTTATTTCTTAAAATTGTTTTGACTGTTCTAGTTCCTTTGTTTTTCCATATAAATTTTAGAGTAATCTTATCTCTACCTGCAAAATATCTTTCTGGTATTTTGATTGGGATTATGTTCTACCTATTAGTCAATTTGGGGGAGGATGGACATCATTACTATATCGGATCTTCTGATCCATGAATATAGTATATCTCTCCATTTACTTAGGTCTTCTTAAATTTATCTCAACATTGTTTTATAGTTTTGAATGTACGGGTCTTACACATATTTGATGAGCTTATCTTAAGTATTTCATATTTGTGATGGTATTACAATTTATATTGTCTTTATAATTTCAATTTTCAGTTCATTGTTAATATGTAGAAATAAAATTGATTTTTATGTATAGATCTTGTGTCCTGTGACCTCACTAAACTCACTTGTTAGTTTTAGTAGTAGTTGTTTTTCGGTTATTTCATCAGATTTTATATATAGACAATCACGTCATCTGTGAGTAAAGACAATTTTATTTCTTTCTTTCCAATCTAGATGACTTTTTGATTTTTTCTTGCCTAATTGCATTGGCTAGAACCTCTGGTACAGTGTTGAATTGGAAATCATGTGGTGATAGTAGACATCTTATTCCTATCTTTCTCCTAGATTTTGGGGAAAAGCATTTAGTCTTTTGCCATTAATGTTAACTGTAGGGTTTTGTAGATGCCCTTTATCAAATTGAGGAAAGTTCCTTTCTATTTCTATTCTGCTGAGAGTGTTTATCAAGAATGGATTTTGGAGTCTCTCAAGTGCTGCTTCTGGTTCTGTTGTGACAATTCTTTGATTTTTCTTTTTTAGTTTGTTAATATGATGAATTATATTGATTTTTTTTGAGTGTCAAACCAGTCCTGGATTCCTGGATTAAATCCCCCCTGATTATGATTTTTTTAATACATTTTTTGAGTGGTTTGCTAAAGTTTTGTTCATAATTTTTGCATCTATGTTTATGAATGATATTGGTCTGTAGTTTTCTTGTAATATATTTGGGTTGGTATTACAGTAATGCTAGCCTTGTATTAGAATGTGTTGAGAAGTATTCCTTCCTCTTCAGTTTTTGAAACAGTTTGTGTAGAGTCAGTGTGATTTCTGAACATATGTCTTGTTCTTGTTCTTTTTTTGGACATATGTTTTCATTTCTCTTGGGTATATACCTTTGAGTAGAATTGCTGAGCATCCTTTCTACTTTTAACCCATTTATGTCTTTATATTTAAATTGCTTTTGTTGTAGGCAGCATGTAATTGGTTCTTGCTTTTTCAAAAATCTAACCTGACAATCTATGCCTTTTATTGGGGTGTTTTGGCCATTTGCATTTTATCTGATTATTGATACTAAATATGAGTCTGTGATCTTGGTATTTTCAATTTGTCCCATTTGTTTTTTGTTCCCTTTTCCTACTTTTCTGACTTTCTTTGATTACTCAAGTATTTTTTAGTCCATTTTATTTCCTTTAGTAGTCTATTAGCCATAAATCATTGTTTTGTTATTTTAGTTGTCACTTCAGGATTTATAGTATCGTCTTTAACTTATTGCAGTCTACCTAAAGTGATATTATACCACTTCACATTTGTTATGAGGAGTTTTACAAAAGTATACTTCCATTTCTTCCCTTCAAGCCTTTATGTTATTTTTATTTTTTTAAATTTCAAAATATTAAGGGGGTACAAATGTTTTTGGATGCCATTTATATTGCTTAAGTTGGGACTTTTAGTGTGCCCATAACCTGAGTAATGTACATTGAACCCAATATGTAGGTTTTTATCCCTCCCCTTCTCCCCCCTCCCTTCTTTATTTCCAATGAACTTTACATCTCTTTGTGCCCATATGCAACCATCGATTAGCTCCCAGTTATTAGAGATTATATGTGGTATTTGTTTTTCCATTCTCGAGATATTTCACTTAGGATAATGGTCTCCAGTTCCATCCAAGTTGCTGCAAAAGATATTATTTCATTCCTATTTATGGCTGAGTAGTACTCCATGGTGTATATATACCACATTTCTTTATCCACTCATGAATTGATGGGTACTTATATTGATCCCACATCTTTGTGATTGTGAATTGTGCTGCAATAAGGATTCAAATACAGGTGTCTTTTTGATAAAATGACTCCTTTTCCATTGGGTAGATACCTAGTAGTGGGATTGCTAGGTCAAATGGTATCTGTTATTTTTGTTATGCATTTTACTTTCACATGTTATAAACCTCAGAATTCATTGTTATTATTTTTTCTTAAACATTTATCTTTTAAAAACATTTAAATAATAAGAGAAAATCTTATTTCTATATGTAGATACCATTTCAGTGCTCTTCAGTTCTAGTGCTTATTGCTATCTGGCATCGTTTTCCTTCTGCTAAGAGGATACACTTCAACATTTCTTGTAGTGTGGGTTGCTGATGATGTTTTGTATGTGTGAATATATTTTTATTTCACCATTTTGAAAGATGTTTTTGCTGGCTATAGAGTTCTAGCATGATTTTAAATTTCATTCTCCATTTCTTATTCCATCATCTTCTTGCTTACGTTATTTTTGATGAGAAGTCTGATATCATCCTTATGTTTGTTTCTCTGTGTGTAGCACGTCTTTTTCCTCTGCAGTTTTATTTTTTTTTAGTTTTTATTATGGGGGTACAAGTATTGTTGGGAATACATATATTGCCCCTGCCCCCACTCCCCCACCCCGCCGTGCCAGAGCTTCAAGCGTGTCCAACCCTCAGGTGGTGCACACCTCACCCATTATGTCTACTATATATTCATAGGGTACAAGTGAAAGTTTACTACATTGATATTGCATTGTGGAGAAGTCAGGGCCTTCAGTTCATCCATCAGTGGAGCAATGCACATTGTACCCACCAAGCAACCTCCCATAATCCACTCTCTTACCACTCCCCATCCCTATGATTCTCCATTGTCCATCATTCCACACTCTGTTTCCATGTGCACACCTTATTATTTGGAAGCGTTTAAGATTTTCTGTTTATCACTGGTTGTGAGCAATTTGATTTTAATTTACCTCAATGTAGTTTTCTTCATGTTTCTTATTCTTGGCATTTGGCTTCTTGAGTCTGTGGTTTTATAGTTTTCACTAAGTTTATTAATAGAAAAAATTGGCCATGGTTTCTTCAAATATTTTCTTCTGTGCTTTCCTCCACCCCTTCAGGGACTCCAGTTACTTGTGTGTTAGAGCACTTCAAGTTATTCCACAGCTCATTGGTGCCTTTACTCTTTTCATATGTTTAGATTCTTTTTTCTCTCCTGTGTTTGATTTTTTTATAGTTTCTCTTGCTGTACCCTCATGTTAACTCATCCTTCCTTCAGCAATGTCTAATCTGCCATTAATACATGCAGTGTATTTTTTATCTCAGACTTCTCAGAAGTTCTATTTGGGTTATTTTTATATCTTCCATGTCTTTGCTTAACTTTTTGAACATATGAAATATTTATAATACCTGTTTTGATGCCCTTCTTTACTAGCTCTAATTTTTGGGACACTTACACTTGGTTGATTGATTATTCTTCTTATTATAGGTTCTATTTTCCTGCCTTTTTGCATGACTGCTAATCTTTAGTTGGATGACAGACACTGTGAATGCTGGGCATTTTTGTATTCTATCAATTGTCTTGAGCTTTGTTTCTGAATTCAGTTAATTCACTTGGAAATAGTTTGATCCTTTGGGGTCTTGCTTTTATGATTTGTTAAGGGGATCTGGAGCAGTGCTCAGTCGAGGGCTAATTATTTCTACTGTTCAGGCAAGATCATCTTGACTATTCTACCCAATGCCCTGTGAATTGTGAATTTTTCCAGTCTGGCTGGTAGGGACTGGCACTATTCCTGCCCCTTTGTGAGTACCAGGTATTGTTCTCTCTAATCCTTTCAGATTGTTCTTTCTCCTCATAAGCATATGTCGATCTTTTCTGAATACCTAAGGGAGAGATTCTCTGCAGATTGCTAGGATTCTCTCTCTGTGCAAATCTCCTTTTTGGTACTCTGTCTTATGAACTTTAGCTGCCTTTGCATCTAGACTCTCAGCTTTCATAATTCAAGAGAGTCTGCCAGATTTTGCCTCACTTTCCCCTCCCTGTTCTGTGGCCTGGGAACTCCCTCAAGGCAGTAAGCCAGTGTAATTGTAGGGCTTGCCTCGTGTTTTCCCATCTCTCGGGGGTCACTGTTCTTTATTGCCTGATGTCCAGTGTCTTGAAAACCATTATTTCATGTATTTTCGTCGTTGTTGTTGTTTTAAGCATGAGGATAAATCCAGTCCCTCTTTCTGTCTTGTCTGGAAGTGGAAGCCTCCTTTTTTTTTTAATAAATAGAAATGTTTATTAATTTTTGTTCATTTAAAATTTTTTATTGATACATAATTGTGCATTTTTATGGGGTACATGTGATATTTTATTACATGCATAGAATGTGTAATGATCAAGTCAGGGTATTTAGGGTATGTATCACCTCAAGTGTTTATCATTTGTATTTGTTGGGAACAAATACACTGTTGTTAACTATAGTCACCTTACTTTGCTATTGAACATTAGAACTTACTCTTTTTATTTAACTGTATGTTTGTACCCATTAATCAACTTCTCTTCATTATCCCCCTGCCCTTCCCATCCTCTGGTATCTATCATTTTACTCTCTACCTCCATGAGATAAATTTTTTTAGCTCCTACATATGAGTGAGAACATATGATATTTGTCTTTCTGTGCTTGGCTTATTTCACTTAATATAATGACCTCCCATTCCATTCATGTTGTTGCAAATGATAGGATTTCATTCTTTTTTTATGGCCGAGTAGTATTCCATTATGGATATATCAAATTTTCTTTATCCATTCAGCCATTCATCTGTTGATGGTCACTAAGGTTTATCCCATATCTTTGCTATTGTGAATAGTGCTGCAGTAAACATGGGGTACAGGAATCCCTTTTATATACGGGCTTCCTTTTCTTTGGATAAATACCCAGTAGTAGGATTGCTGGACCATATGGTAGTTCTATTTTTAGTTTTCTGATAACTCTCCATACTGTTTTCCATGGCTGTACTAATTTTACATTCCCACCAGCAGTGTATAAGAGTTCCCTTTCCTCTGCATCCTCGCCAGTATCAGTTATTTTTTTGTGTCTTTTTAATAGTAGCCATTCTAACTTGGGTAAGATGATATCTCATTGTGGTTTTGATTTGCATTTGCCTGATGATTAGTGATGTTGAGCATTTTTTCATATACCTGTTGGCCATTTATATGTCTTCTTTTGAGAAATGGCTATTTATGTCCTTTGTCTACTTTTTAATGGCATTATTTGTGGGATTTTTTTCTTTTCTTTTTTTTTTTGCTGTTGAGTTCCTTGTATATTCTTGATATTACCCCCTTGTCTGATGAATAGTTGGCAAATACTGTCTCCCATTCTACAGGTTGTCTTTTTACTCTGTTGATTATTTCCTTTGTTGTACAAAAGCTTTTTAGTTTGATATAGTCCGATTTGTCTATTTTTGTTTTTGTTGCCTATGCTTTTGAGGTCCTAGCCATAAAATATTTGCCTAGAAAAATGTCCTGTAGTGTTTCCCCTGTTTTCTCCCATCCAAGTACTAACCAGGCCTAACACTGCTTAGCTTCTGAGATCAGACGAGATTGGGTGTGTTCAGGGTGGTATGGCCGTAGATATCCCCTGTTTTCCTCTAGTAGTTTTGTAGTTTTATAATTTTAGGTCTTACATTTAGGTCTTTAATTTATTTTGAATTGATTTTTGTATATGGTGAGAGATAGGGGTCTAGTTTTATTCTTCTGCATATGAATATCCAGTTTTCCCAGCAACCCATTGAAAAAGATGTACTTTCCCTGGTGTATGTTCTTAGCAAGAATTCTACATCCAGTGAAAATAACCTTCACAAATGAAGAAGAAATAAAGACTTTCTGAAGCAAACAAAAATGGAGGGAATTTATTACCAGGAGACCCACCTTATGAGAATGTTAAAGGAAATTCTTCAGGCACAAAGAAAATGATATAGGTTGGAAAACTGTATATCAGAATGAATATCAGAATATATCAGAATATCAGAAATCAGAAATGGAATAAATGAAGATAAAATCTTTAAAAGTTTAAGGGCCGTTAGTTTTTTTTTTTCCTGTGAATTGCCTACTTATTATTCTTTGTCTATTTTTTTCCTTTGGGCTCATCTTTTTCTTGAATCTAGGAGCCTTTTGTACATTAGGGAGATTAGCCTTTTATCAGTGATGAATTGCAAATATTTTTTTCAGTTTTTCTTTTTTTGCTTTGCTTATTAATTTTTTCCCTCTTAGAAGTTTGTCATTGTTGCTGTTAAGTAGTTAAAATTTTCAGTTGTTTTTTAAGCTATCTGGGCTTCATCATTAGGTGCTCCTCAGATGGCTACCTAGTTGTCCCTACACTGATGACTAAAAAGTCCATATTGACCCCACTGATTTGAGATGCCTTCTCTATCATATACTAAATAACTATATGTATTTCTGGACTTTTTGTTCTAGTCCATTGGTATGTCTCTTTTCACAAATGAATCCATAGGACCAATTGTTGTGGCCCTTAAGAGTATATTTTAAAATCTGATAGGACTAGTGCCTTCTCATTGCTCTTCCCCCCCTCCCCCGAATTTTCCTGGTTCTTCTTGTTTGTTTAGTTTTGCATATGACTCTAGAATCAGCTTGTCTAGTTCCTGTCCAAATGCCTATTGGAATTTTATTGGGATAGCATTTAATTTATGAGTCAATGTGGGAGAATCACTTTTATGATACCAATTCTTCCTATTCAGGGACCTCCTGTGTCTTTCCATTGGTTAAAGCCTTTTGTGTTCTGGAGTGTTTTTGAGTTTTCCTTTAAGTTTTGTATGTTTCTTTAGTTTATTCCCAGATATTTTATATTTTTGTTTCTATTGTAAGTAAGGTCTTCTTGTCCATTATATCTTTAAACTGTATTATTGCTCTGGATTTCCTTTATTTTCTTTTTATAAAAGATTTTGCTTAGCCACATTATTTTTCATTTTCTTTACTCTCATTTTAATAGCCCAGGATATTTCCTGAAAATTGTCAAGTGGTTTTTACTATATCTCTGCTTTGTAATGAAGTATTTTGAAAATTAAAGTGAGAAATTGAAATACTGAAAATGGATTAGGATTTCTAGTGTAAATTCTGGTAATGGTGGGTTTATCATAAGTTTTTAAAGGCAGTGATGATTGAACCCCACAGTGTATTTTGACATTGGTTTAGTGGAGGCTGGTTGAGCACAAATCAGAACTTGAAACCCTGAAAGTTAACAGATTAGCCACTGAATAACTATTTTGGCTAAATGTTGAATGGTATGTGTTAAAAATCAATATTTACCCTGGACCAAACCAAAATACCATTACTTAGAATGAACCTCTGAGTTAAATGAATCTGAAATTTGGTCCAGAAATATATAATTACTACATTTTTTGTGAGTCACAGTCTCACTCCATCACCCAGGCTGGAGTGCAGTGTCATCATCATAGCTCACTGAAGCCTCAAACTCCTGGGCTCAAGTGATCCTCCTGCCTCAGCCTCCTGAGTAGCTGGGACTACAGGTACGTGCCACTGTGTCCAGCTAATTTTTAAATTTTTTGTAGAGATGAGGTCTCACTGTGTTGCCCAGGCTGCTCTCAAACTCCCAGCCTCAAGCGATCCTCATACCTCAGCCTCCCAAATGCTGGGATTACAGGCATGGGCCACTGCACTCAGCCTAATTACTACAATTTTAATAAAACATCAGGAGTCATATTTTTAAAGTTTGACATTACAAGGCAAGAGATAATTTCTCAGTACTATCAGCTGCTAGATTGCATGTGAGTTCATTAGATTGTATGTGTATGATACCAAAGTGGTAACTAAAAATTAAATGCAAGTCTAAAAGTTTGTTTTATTGATTTTATAAATGCTAATATACCAAACACTCCACAAAGATTAGAATTATGTTATAATCTAATATCTATCATTCTATCTTGTACTTAAAATTTTAGATATTTGTTGGATTAACCAGATATGTTGTTTTTCCTTAAGTTATTTAACTGTTGCACCTTCAATCATTAATTCACTCAACAAATATTCACTGTCTATTTACCTATTTTTTTTATATATTCCTTTTTAAAAGCCAGGTTTATTGAACTATAGTTTATATACAATTCATTCCTTTTAAATATACAGTTCAATGAGTTTTGACACTGTGTACACTTGTGTAACCATCACCAAAATCAAGATACAGATTTGTTTTTTTTTATTATTTTTTTTATTTCAGTATATTATGGGGGTACAAATACTACGGTTATGTATATTGCCCATGCCCCCCTCCCCCCTCGAGGCAGAGACTGAAGCATGACCATCCCCCAAATGTTGCACATCTCACTCATTATGTTTGCATATACCCATCCCCTCCTTCCCCCCTCGCACCCGCCCAACACCCGACAAATGTTATTCCTATATGTCCACTTAGGTATTGATCCATTAATACCAATTTGCTGGTGAGTACATGTGGTGCTTGTTTTTCCATTCTTGAGATGCTTCACTTAGTAGAATGGGTTCCAGCTGTATCCAGGAAAATACAAGAGGTGCTATATCACCATTATTTCTTAAAGCTGAATAGTA
>CAUYPO010011039.1:0-12716 GCA_963574435.1 Cheirogaleus major | reverse complement strand
CAAGTGGGGGGGGAGGGGTGGTAGGGTCAATGTATGTAACCCTAACAATATTCGTACCCCCATTATATGATGAAATAAAAGGGGAAGAAAAAAAATAAAAAATATTATATATTTTGCAGTAAAAGGTTAACTCTGAGGCTTGGATTGCCCAGAGCTAGCACATGCTGTAGGTCTTCAGAACAGCTCCTTGTCCAATTCCTAGAAAGTATCCTCTGAGCTCTTGGAATATCCTGCCTGATAAGAGTACCTTTTTTAACCAATGCTTTGGGCCACACCAGATAGTTTATGCTAACAAATATGATTTATGGTGAACATCTGTTGTTGAATGCCTAGTGTTTTGGGGCATGCTATATCATTTTCACCTCTGTGGGAACTGTAATTGAGTAGCAAAGGTCAGTGATTCAGATGCTCCATGCTTACGTGACCAAGGGTGGCAACACTTTGCATGTGCTGTGTCACAAATCAATTCTGGAAGAATTAAGCAATGAATGAGTCCATGTAACTCTACAGGGAGAGAATAACTGGAAGCTTCTGTCTGGTTTCTTCTGGACTCCTCCCTATGTGTCTTTTCTCTTTGCTGATTTTAATTTGTATTGTTTTGCTATAATAAACTATAATTGTGAGTATAATAGCTTTTCTGGGTTCTATGAATTCTAACAAATATCTATCCTGAGAGTGGTCTTGGGGAACCCTGGTACACCAAGAAATAAATGATGTCCAAATATAAACACACTCTACCTAATTCAAATAACATAGGAATTCCTTAAAGTCTCCAGACTTTTGCCTAGAATCCAGAACAAAATCTGCTGAGTTATCCTCAATCCCATGTTCCTGGCTTAAATATGTCATAGTATCCTAGAAAAATAACAGTGTAATTTCCTCAGATCAGGGCAGTAGCAAAGAATCAACCTTCTGGAGTTAAAGTAAGGTAGCAGATTTAGAAGAAATTTTTCTACTAATAGAAGTTTACATATCAAGGAAGCCAATATCAATGAATCCACTGAGTAACTGAATATGGCACTCCTTTTGATCTGCTTGGTTTATGCAGCCCCAGTGGAGCTGGGTATGAACTTATCTTCACTTAAACTTCCTAAATTGAGACTGCAGGAAGTGTAATCCCCTAAAGGAAAAATGGAATGTGATTTTTCAACACAATGTCAAAACCAACCAATATCCCAGATGTGATAACACTTACTTTACTGTCTTGTCACTCAAGGATTCTTACTTTACTCCTCAAGTTTGGAACGTTCAGGGAAGTAAGTATGATTTCAGTCTATCATTCAGTGGAAACTTAAGTGTTTGTGCAGTAGAAAGTACATCTTTGATAACATTCAATCCTTTCTGCATTGACAAGTTCCTGTTTGTTCCTCATGTATAGGGAAAAAATTTAATGAGCATTTTCCAGATCATTTGAATGAAATATAGCATTTAAGCTAAATGTATCGTATCTGGAACCATATTGTCTGGGTTTTAATCCTACATGCACTAATTACTATTTGTGTTAATTTAGTTATGTTTCTCATCTTCTAAGTCTTATTTACCTCATCTGTTAAACAAAGATAATAGGAGTCACCTCATGGTGTTTTTGAGGACTATTGAATCCATCCAGGTAAATCACTTAGTACCCAGAAACTAATAATCACTCAGTAAATGTTAAATATCATTAGTCAATCCTCATCTTAATGTCAGTAGTACTTTTAATGATTTTGCACCCTTAGTTGCGGTGATACTCCTTCTTATAAATATTATACTTTTTAGCTGTCCTTTCTTGGTACCATTTTCATGATCAATCTCCTTTACTAGGCTGGTACGTGATTAAATAGTCCATGCCTCAATCCCAGGACACCAATTTCTCCTCTTAATCTTCACAGTCTTCTTGAGAAGTCTAGTTTATTTCCATGCTTTCAATTGACAATTTACATATCGATAACTCCCAAAATACGTCTCCCTGTCACAGATCTTTATTCTGAACAAATCTCAGTATCTTACAGGATTCTTGCTATCTCCACCTAATTGAATAAATGGTATTTCAAAATCATTTGTAAAAGGCCAAATTGAGATTTTCATCTCTTAGGTTTGTTTTTCTTATACTCACTGCGATTTCAGATTGGCAGACACCAAATGTTTTTTTATACAAGCCAATATGTAGGGGTAAACCTTAAGACCTCTCTCTCACCTACTGTATCCAATCCATTACCAGGTCCTCTATAATTCTCATGTATTTCCATATGTTAGCATCTCAACTACTAAGACACTAATAGTTAAGTATACAATACATAACTTTGCACCTGTAAAACTGATAAACATTAATCTTTGAAAATCTCCTCACATCCTAAGAACTTCCAAGCCTGATTGCTGTGGGCTTTCAAAATTCCTGTGCTACAGGCTTCCATACAGCATTAATGTTAGTTTCTACACAAAATTCATAATTAAGATGTTATAGACATTTGGCTTTTAGTGAAAATTATATATTAGCTATAGCAATATAACAAGATTAGATGTCACTAAGAACTGATTTGGTTTGCACTAATGGACTAATAGCAGTTACAACTAGATTTTGCTATTTCTCTAGTCATTTCTTTTAATGCATGAGCACTCAAGTTAATTATTGAGTTGACTTCATTTAGACTTTTAGTGTTTGTCAAAAAGAACATCAACTGTGTGTCTCAATAATTAAATAAGGAATGTATTTGATAAATAAAATGGAGTTTATTTTGTGAATATGAATTTTATTTAAAATTAAATAAAATTAATAATCTTATATCAAACACTAAATTAGGTAAACACTAAATTAAATTCCTTAATCTGGAGGTATCAGGGATATCTTGAAGGAACACTGATTTGTAGTTATGCTTACAAAAAATGTAATATATGAAGCAAATTTAACTCAAATTGGTGTTCAAACAATCTTTTATAATTATTGTAATACATTAGAAAACTTTTTAATAGTTCATATCACATTTGTTATGCTAAGTCTAGAAGGCAAGGATTATATATTTCAGTTAACTCCTTTCAAAGGATATTAAAAACTTTCTTTAAATAAAAGAAGAACAAGGAAAAACATTAATTTGACATCAAACATTTAGCACAGTGGTAGAAATGGCTTAGTGGATGAATTTTTCTGATTATTGGTTAAGATAACACCATCTAGACTTTTCTGAACCTGGTAATTTCAGATTTTAAAATCTTAGAATCTCACTGGGACTACAAATACTCAGCCTAATTGCTTATCTAGGAGGATAATCTGTTTTGCAACATTTCTAAAGTATAGTACCACTCCTACAAATGCCTTTAAAAAATATTTCATGGGCCCCAAATCAAAATGCAATCCATAATCTAATAGTCATATATGATATATTCTGCCAGCTGGTCTCCAATTGTCTTTCCAAAATTAGTTCCCACTGTTTTTTCTCACACACTCCATGTTCCAACCAAAATAAATCACCAAGTTTTCCCTGATCATATACTAAGGCTTCTTCACACTTCAATGGCTTTGTCTCAACTCTTCCAGCAGTGCCGTCTTATCAACCCCCAATCTAAACCACATGTCAAGATGTAGCTCAAATGCCAAGTCAACCATGAAGTCACACCAGATTGCCATATATGACTGTAACTTTTCCCTCGTCTTATATTTATTCATAACCAGTGATTCATTTGACTCATTTAGGCACACACCACATTTTAATATGCAATAAAAGTATTTAAGCAGATATCTCCTAATTTGAAGTATTCTTCAAGCAGAATCCTCTTTTGATTTATCATTTTTCTTTTCCTCCCTCAGTGAGTAGCCTTACTGAGTATTAATTGAGTGAATAATTGTCTCACAACAGAGGCAAATGCAACACTTAAGTGAACTTCAAAAGGAAATACCACTCACTGATTTCTTTTAATTTTAATAAGTGTCAATGTTTCTTTGCTGAATATGGAAATGTAACTCTTACATACCTAGAAATCTTCATGCATCAGTCTCAGAATGGTTAAACAGTTATGAGTCACAATTCAATTGTCAAAAACAATAACATAGTTTAGTCTTTGTCCTTATTCTTAAAAGATTACTCAAAGGGATACAATCATAGTGAGCTAAATAATAGTAGTATTGTATTTAGATTATTATCTGCTCTCAGCAAATGTAATATTTCAGTCATTCATGTATTTGGGAAAAAACATATTGTTAAAGTTATACATTTTTTTTTCTTATGGAAGAAGGTCCAGTACATAAATGAGGAACAGAATACTTTTCCAAAAAGTGGTGATTGACTGACCTTTCCTACCCCTGCTACCCAATTTGCTTCACAGATAATCTCTTTTGAAACGTGCAATTTTGTCCCAATAAGATTACTTTCTTATTAACCAAAATGATTTCAAAATGCATGGGGAAGAATAAAGAGCAAAGCAAGCATAATAGAATTTTGGAAGTTAAGACTGCTAGGAATCTTGGCTAATGGATACTAAAATTATTATCTAACACAAACAGAAATATGGTAATGGTATATAAATAGATAGACTAATAAAATAAAAGGGATAGCCCAGAAATAAACTCTAGTATATAGAATATTTTAAGATATGTGTAAAACCCTTAGTTCAGTGGGTTAAAAATATTTATTAAATAGTGCTAGGACAAATAGTTGACTATAGGAAAAATAATACTTATAAGAATACCAAAATATATAATTTGAGTGACTTAAATAGATAAATAGTATAAAAACATAAATATGACTGGTTGTTTGTCATATTTCAGATATTTGAGCAACAGATTGGAGGAGAAAACTATAAAAGTTCAAATACATAAAAATAAATTTCATTCCTCAAAAATGCTCCAAAATCATTTTGGATCTTAGATAATTTCATTGTACAAATTACCAACACAAAGACAAATAGAGTGACTTGGTCTATGATGCAAAGAAAGCATGATAACAACATCTACAGAAGGACAATCTTTTAAAATATGTACTTAAGGTTAAAATGCCCTTAAACTTAATTTAAAAGCTGAATAAATTCAGAGGGAACATGAGAGATTTTCCTATCACTGTGGAACTGTATAGAAAGAATATTGTTAGAATTATTAAGAGGAGGAAAGGTGAAAAGATGTTTCTCTGCTGTAGAAAGAAGACTTTGATCACAGTATGTTGGCTGGTGATTTAAGAACAAAGTTTTGGATGATTGCATGTATTTTTACATTTTCTCAGGTTTATGAGAAAAATAATTATTATCTTCATTTTTCCAATAAAGTTAGTTAAGGCTTGCAGAAATTTAATTATTTGCTCAAGAATTCATTAAGCCTCAGTCCAAGGTTTGGACTCTTACTGTGATTAAAGGTAAATATCATTACCAGTATACTGACACGTCTGGATGATTTAGTTAATTCATAGAAAAATAAACTATAACAAGTTTAGAAAATAGAAAATAAAGTTACAAATAAGATTATAAAATGGTATACCAGTGTTCATAATTGGTCTTTTGGTACAATTCAAAATAAGCAGAAAAGATCAGTTCCTAGCAGGCATCTCTTCCAAGGAAATGAGCTGAATCAAATCAGATGAACCATATGTCTTAACGGTGATATGGTCTGCTTTTCTTTTATAAATATAGTTCACTTTGTGTGTGTGTGTGTATGTGTATGTTTTCATACTGAAAATGTGATTACAAATTGACCAAATTCCATAAGAGTCAATGACCCAACAAATTTCATTTTCTCCTTAAAGATTATATTATAAAGAAAAAATTACATTAAACCCTACATAAGATAAGTATACTTCATAAATTTTTACAAAGAAATGCAGTATTTTGGCAAAGAGTTATGGAAGAGACTCTCTTTAGCAAATGGTAAAAGAAGATATAAGCTTATAGTCATTGCTTAGCAACAAGCTAGGATGAATGCCCAGGAAATAATTGCTAACTATTAGAGACAGGTAAACTTAGAGAGGATAAAATACACCATTGTTGAAACTTCTGAAGGAAATAATGCTTTGTTTCTGAGCTTAGATATCACTTTTGGATACAATAGAGTGGCTTTTCTTGGTTTCTTGATCTGTTCCTATTCCAAGCCCTGATTATTTGTACTGATGTGAAGGAAATTGTTGTCGAAACGATTAATATAAGGAGGTTACAGTCTAGGTCCAGTTGCTCATCACACAAAGATCCAATTATTGAGACAACAAAGACTGCCAAGGAAGAAAGGAATTTTTAATACGACAGATATCTTACCAGGAGAATGGGAGAAACTGCCTCAAATTCATCTCTCCTACTAATAGAGATCATGGGCTTTTTAGGGAGGGGCCTATGTGCCTTGGAGCAGATGGACAGGGATGGTGAGTCACGACCTCAGGAACTCTGTCTTGGGGCCCTCAGAATCTCAATTCCTTTGTCTTGTAGAAAATCCATCATTTCAGTCTGATTGTCGTGTGGTAATTCACACCTATAATCCTAGAATTTTGGGAGGGGGAGGTGGGAGGATCACTTGAGGCCAGGAGTTTGAATCCATCATTTCTGGGAAACAACTCAAAGGGTCAAGTAGTTAGTTAAGAGAGAGGATTATAAAAACACATAGGGATTCATGAAGCTGGTTATCAAAATATTTCACCCCCAAATATACTTCAAGATATTCTGAGAAGGCTGTTCAGAAGGCCTGCAAACAGAAGTAGCCCTGCAAAGCTGTCACCTATGTGGAGAAATTTGCATCTGCAGAGAATCTGCACTGATACAGCCAGGCTTTCTCTGAGGCCCTCCCTCATCCTGATCTAGGAAAGATTAACTGAGAGTCAGATACTTTTAAAGATCTGACAGAAATATTTACCATCTATTCTCTCTGATGGGTGCTATCCTTGAGATTTTATCTACATAACAAAACCACCTTTGCTAGCGAGGCCTCTTCCTCTCCCCTTTCCATAACCTGTCTTGCCACTTTTACCTGATCTACCATCATAACCTGTTTTTGGCCCTGCTCCAAACACTCATTCTTTCTGTAACCTCAAGGTAGTATATAAGCTTCTGAATCCCATTGGGGGATTGGGGTAATCACTCTATAATTCTCTCACATGCACATTAATACATTTGTATGTCATTTCTCCTATTAATCTGTCTTTTTGTCAATTCATTTTTTTTAACCAAACCTTCAGAGGGCAAAGGGGAAGTTTTCCCTCAGCCCTTACAGATGTTTCAGTAACACTGTTCAATTCATTTTTTGACAACTACAAAGAAGCTATGTTTATTCTGAAACTATCATCATCTTGCATAATTATTAAAAATAACAATCAAATCAAAATCTTAAACATACTCAGAAATACTAGGAAAATATATATCAACTTTCTGAATAGAAAAAAATAACTTAATGATTCCATAGTCTCTGATAGTTTATAAAATACTTTCCTAAACTTCATATCTAATTGTAACAATAACCAAGGTTGTGATACTTCTTTTTTTGTTTGCCTATTTTACATATGTGGACATACAGTAATAGGCATGATAGTAGATACACTAAATAAATGTGAGAAAACAGTACATATTCTATGTTTTTAAACAACTGAAGAATATTCCCAGTAAATATTTAAAGTAATCTCCCTGTTTTAAATCTGAGGTGTTCAGGGATAATTTACATACACCTAAACTCATCAATTGTATATGTGCAAGTCAATAAGATCTGGCAAACTAGCAATATAAGGGAATTTCCTCATCTTAATGAAGTGAATCAATAAAAATTCTACAGTTAACATAATATTGAAAAGTAAAAGACTGAATGATTTCTCACAGGTTTGGGGAACAAGTCAAGGGTATTGGTTCTTGTCAGTTATAGTCAATATTGGAATGAGGTCCTAGCTAGTTTAATAAGGCACCAAAAGGAAATAAAATATATATAAGTTTTTTAAAATGACTATAACTGTCTTTTATTCAGAGATGGCATTATCACCTATATAGGAAATATGAAGGAATATATAAAAAAAAGCAAACAATACTAATAAGTGAACTTATCACATTTGAAGGATACAGACCAGTACACAAAAAATCAATTGGCTGGAGAATGATGTCAGTAAAATGGAGGAATACTACTTTCTAGCACTCGTCCCCCAGCAGAAACAAATTTGAACAACTATAAACACATGAAAATACCTTCACAAGAGCTAAGAGGGGACTTACAATTCCTAAATGGCAGTTGCAGAAGCAAGCTGGCTTCACTCTCCCCCACAGAAAACCAAAAACAAATACACAGCACTGAGATTTTCACCAGCAATATCCCAGAACTCAAATATGAGGATGAGACAGATCATGGGGCCACAAAGAAGTGAAAAACTTCAGGCAGATAGTAAGAAAATCAGACTTCCACATCTGTGATAGCCCCCGCTTTGGCCCAGCACCAAATGTGCAGAAAATTTCTCTCCAACTCACAGTTTCTACACTGGAAAATGTGAGATTGAGGTGGTAAACCAGTTTCTCCACCATCTTGGGCTCCCTGGCAGGAGGCCTGTCCTTGCCTTAACCTATGGGAAGCATTGTGACTGCCTAAAGGGAGAAATATCCCTGAGAACAAGCAGAGACAAAGAGGGGAGGCAGTACTACCATCCCCATCCCTGGAAACCCTGCTCTGTAACTGAGCCAAAGGAGATGCCAAATCAAAGTGGCTATTCAGCAGCATCATGCTGTAGGAAGTACATTCCACAGGTCCTTTGAGCATGAACTTCTAGCCAGCCTTCCTCTGGATAATCCCTTGGGGACCTTCCACATTCAAGACAGGTAGTGCTTTGATCATTTACTAAAGCTGAGGCAAACTTGTGCTTAAGGGGCCACCTATAGCCAAAAAGGAGGCAGTGATCTAGTGGTAAAAATTTACTAAGCAAATATATCCAATAAAAAGCCAGACAGAGAAAACTAGAATAAATAACTGATCCTTCAATGCAAAGACATAGATGTGTACACACAAGAAACAACAGCAAACAGATAACTATGACCTCCCCCAAAAGACTAAGGAAAAATCCAGTGACTAATCTTAAGAAACAGTGATTTATGAGCTCAGTGACCAAGAATTCAAAATAGCAGTTTTAAAAGAATTTAGTAATCTCTAAGATAATACAGAAAAGTATTTGAGAAATTTATCAGAGAAACTTTAAAAAGGTATTGAAAAAGAAAATTTTTAAATCAAACAAAAATCTTGGAACTGAGAAACACATTTGCTGAACTGAAAGAACTCATTAGAGGCTCTCACTGCAGAATGAACCAAGCAGAGGAAAGAATCAGTGAGCTCAAAAAAGAGCTATTTGAAAATACACAATCAGAGGAATAAAAAGAATGAAGAGAAATGAAGACTGCATATAAGATATAGACAATTACCTCAAGACCATATGTAAGAACTAAAGGTGTTAAAGAAGGAGCTGAGCAAGAGTAAGGGGTAAACAGCTTATGCAAAGAAATAACAAAGAAAACTTTCCAAAATTTGAGAAAAATATAAATACTCAGGTACAGGAAGGTCTGAAAACACTAAACAGATTCAACCCAAATAAGACTACTCCAAGGCATGTAATAATCCAACTCTCAACAGTCAAAGACAAAGAGAGGATCCTAAAAACAATAAGAGAAAAGAAGAAAATCACATATAAAGGAGCTCCAATTTGTCTGGCAGCAAACTTCTCAATGGAAACCATACAGACCAGGAGGGATTGGAACAATATTTTCAAATTGCTCAAAGTAAAAAAAATAATAACCTGCCATCCATGAATATTGCATCCAGCAACACTGCCCTTCAAATATAAAGGAGAGATAAAGTCTTTCCCAAACAAAAGCTGAGAAAGTTCACTACTACCAGACCCATCTTACAAGAAATGCTAAAGGAAGTTCTTCAATCTGGAAGAAAAAAAATACTAACGTGCAAAAAGAAAACCTTTTTAGGTATAAAACAGCCCATTGGTAAAATCAAGTCCATGGACAAACTTAAAATACTCTATTATTGTAATTGCATTGTGCAACCCACTCTTAACTCTAGTATGAAAGCTAAAACACAAATCTATCAAAAACAGTAATAGTACAGCAACCTGTTGAGAGATAAGTAATATAAAAATATGTAAATTGAGAGAACTGAAAATTGAAAAGTGGGGGAAAGCAGATAAAGTGCAGAATTTCTTGTGGTTTTTTTTGTCTTTGTTTCTATTCTTTTACTTGTGATCAACTTTACTTAAACAGATAAGTTGTCATCTGTTTAAAATAGCTTGTTATACCTATAAGATCTTTTTGTGAGCCTCATGGTCACCACAAGACAAAAGCCTATA
Source organism: Cheirogaleus major (assembly GCA_963574435.1). NCBI lineage: Eukaryota > Metazoa > Chordata > Mammalia > Primates > Cheirogaleidae > Cheirogaleus > Cheirogaleus major. The sequence continues at coordinate 2,466 of CAUYPO010011039.1, read as the reverse complement.
ATAGATTTACTAAAAATAAAAAGCAATGAAATATACCAGCAGAGATAATAACTTAACCACAAAGGAAAACAGTAAAAAAGGGAGAAAGGAATAGGAGTCTCAAAACAAGCAAGAAAATGGCAGTAGTAAGTCCTTACTTATCAGTAACAACAATGAATGGAAATGGTATCAATTCTCCAATTTACAGCCAGAGTCGCTAAATGGATAATGAAATAAGATATAACTATATGCTGCCTTCAAAAAACCTGCTTCACCTATAAAGAAACACATAGATTAAAAGTGAAGGAGTGGAAAAAGACATTCCATGCAACTAGAAACCAAACAAAGAATAAGAGTAGCAATATTTGTATCATATAAAATAGACTACTAATCTAAGATTGTAAAAAGACACAAAGAAAGTCACTACACAATGATAAAGGATTCAATTCAGCAAGAAGATGTAAAAATTGTAAATATTTATGCACCCAAAACGGAAGCTCCTAAATATATAAAGCATCTCTCTCACTGAAAGAGAGATGGATTGCAATACAATAATAATAGGGAACTTCAACATCCCACTCTCAGTAATGGACAGATCATATAGACAGAAAATAAACAAAGAAACAGCAAAGCTAAACTACATACTAAACCAAATAGGCTTAAGTGACATTTACAGAACATTTCACCAAACTGCTACAGAATACACACTCTTTTAATCAGCACATGGGACATTCTCCAGAACAGACCATACCTTAGGACACAAAGCAAGTCTGAACAAATTGCAAAAAAAAAAAAAAAAAGAAATTATATCAAGTATCTTTTCTGACCACAATGGAATAAAACTAGAAATCAATAGTAAGAGGAACTTTGGAAAATACAAAAACACCTGAAAATAAAACAACATGCTCCTGAATGACTAACGGATCAATGAAGAAATTTTATTAAAAAACTAAAAATTTCTTGAAACAAATGGAAATGGAAATACAAATACCAAAATCTACAGGGTACAGAAAAAGTAGTATTAAAAGGGAATTTTATTGCAATAAATGTCTATATAAAAAAAGTAGAAAGACTTCAAATAAACAATTTAATAATGCACTTCAAGGAACTAGAAAAACAAGAACAAAACAAACCCAAAATTAGCAGATGTAAAGAAATAAAAAATTCAGAGGAGAAAGAAATGAAATTGAGACTAAAAAATTGCAGAAGAAATGAAAAGTTAGTTTGTGGAAAAGATAAAATTACAAACATTTAGCTAAACTAAGAAAAAAGAGAGAAGACACAAATAAATAAAATCTGAAATGAAAAAGGAGACATAACAAGTGGCGCCTCAGAAATACTAAAAAAAAAAATATCATAAAAGGCTATGATGAACAACCATATACCAGAAATTTGGAAAACCTAGAAGAAATGGATAAATCCCTGGACACATAAAACCTACCAAAATTAAACCATGAAAAAATATAAAATCTGAAAAATATTAGTAATGAAATCAAAGCCATAATAAAAAATCTCCCATCAAAGAAAAGCCCAAGACCTGATGGGTTCACTTTTGAATTATTTTTTTTTAGTATCGTTTTTTATTTCAGCATATTATGGGGGTACAAATATTATGGTTACGTGCATTGCCCATGCCCCCCCGCCCCCCTCGAGGCAGAGCCTCAGGCATGACCATCCCCCAAACGTTGCACATCTCACTCATTATGTTTGTATATACCCATCCCCTCCTCCCTCCTCCCACCCGCCCGACACCCGACAAATGTATTCCTGTATGCTCACTTAGGTGTTGATCCGTTAATGCCAATTTGCTGGTGAGTACATGTGATGCTTGTTTTTCCATTCTTGAGATACTTCACTTAGTAGAATGGGTTCCAGCTGTATCCAGGAATATACAAGAGGTGTTATATCATTATTGTTTCTTAAAGCTGAATAGTACTCCATGGTATACATATACCACATTTTGTTAATCCACTCATGTATTGATGGGCACTGGGTTGTTTCCACAACTTTGCAATTGTGAACTGTGCTGCTATAAACATTTGAGTGCAGGTGTCTATTTCATAGAGTGACTTTTGTTCTTTTGGGTAGATGTCCAGTAATGGGATTGCTGGATCAAATGGTAGATCTATTTGTATTGCTTTAAGGTATCTCCATATTGCTTTCCACAGAGGCTAAACTAGTTTGCAGTCCCACCAGCAGTGTAGGAGTGTTCCTATTTCTCCGCATCCACCCCAACATTTATTTTTTGGGGACTTTTTGATAAAGGCCATTCTTACTGGAGATAAGTGATATCTCATTGTAGTTTTGATTTGCATTTCCCTGATGATTAGAAATGCTGAGCATTTTTTCATGTGTTTGTTGGCCATTATTCTGTCTTCTTTTGAAAATTTCTGTTCATGTCCTTTGCCCACTTTTTGATAGGGTTGTTTGATTTTTCCTTGCTGATTTTCCTGAGTTCTAAATAGATTCTAGTTATCAGCCCTTTAT
>CAUYPO010011037.1:83-30004 GCA_963574435.1 Cheirogaleus major | reverse complement strand
CTCCTCCCAAGGCCGTCCCCGCTGGATGTCAAGTGTGTGGCCATCCTGCCCTCCAGGGATGTCCTGGGGCCGGGGTGGGGGCACCTGGCTGAGGCTGAGGATGGCATGACCACCCGGGCGTCAGCCCTGCTGACCCAAGCCCTCCCCGCGATGCCAGGTCTCAGAGAGGGCGAGTGAGTGCCCACAGGGGCCAGAACCCCCAGATGGGCTGGAGAGAGGTAGGAGGATCTGGTGAGAGAAGTAAGAGACTGGGGGGCTGAGACGGTGGGAGAGAGGGTGGGAGAGAGGGAGGAGGAGAAAGAGGTTTGAACGTGGAGCCATCGGGTAAAGTCAGGCGAGAGGTACGGGGCGGGGCAGGGCAGGGCAGGTGAGGGGGCACAGGTGTGGCGTGGGGTGGGGGTGGCTCCGCGGTGCTGGGGAGAGGCGGGGGCTGCCCTCCTGGCGCCTGTGCCCCAGGCAGCTGCGTCCTGGGGATGGTGCTGTGCCCTCGAGGCACGGGCAGGGATGCGGAACCCCGTGGGCTTCCCCCCTCTCAGGAAGAAACCATTCCTGATGGGAAACTTGGGGCTTGGCAGGGAGCGCATGGAAGGAAGCAGCGTGGGTTAGGGGAGGAACGGGCTTCGGAGCAAGCAGGCTCCACCTGAGCCTCCCAATCCCCGGCTCCCCGTCTGCAGCGCCCGACCTGCTGGGGCCAGCGCAGCTGTTATATGAAATTGTGAAAAAAATAATCAAAGACAAAACATTCCTCTGAATTTTCCCACAAAAGTCACCCAGCCTGTCGGGAGCAGATGTCAGAGCGCTGCTTGGTCTGTGCTGTCATGTGCTGACAGCCCCGGGTAGCTGCAGGACCGGGGAGGGGTCGCCACTCTGGCGGGGCGAGGACCATCCCTTTGGGGAGCCCACTGCCCCGGGCCTGGCATCGCCCCCCACATTCCTGCAGAGGTGGCTCCAGAGAGCCCCAAACACAGCCCACTGTGCTTCCCAGTCAGAGGTCTGCCCGGGTCTTCAGAATTGCACCACGAAGGGGCTTTTCTGCCTGGAGGGGCCAGTAGGACGCACAGTGGCTGAGCCCCAGCAGGGGTCCCTCTGCCCACCTGAGGGCCTGGCAGGGACAAAGTTGATGCCCGTCAGGGCCCTGCTGGGCCTTGTGGGAAGCAGGTGCTTCTGCTCAGGGAGCCACACGCGGGTGCACGCACCCCAGATGCCCGGCCCAGCCGAGGGCCATTCCCCGGACACGAGGCTCGTCTGGGCTGCCACGCCTCCCCAGTGGGCTGCCAACCAGCCACCGCACGGGCCATGCCCGCTCCCTGCCGGCTGTCTGTGGAAATGGCTCCAACAAGGAGAGAGCAGAGGGGAAGCCCAAACCCTTCCAGAGCGGCTGGGGGTGCAGCACCCCAGAGCGCCTGCCCCTGGCTGAGCTGCCCGCACCTGGGCACACTGAAAGAGTTTGAGGCCTGGAAAGAGAAAATACCGGACATGGCATCGGGAAGAAGCCCGGCAGACACGAAGCTCTGGCCCGGGGAGGGAGGACGGAGCCTGGCCCAGCTGCGTCACGACAAGGCCCTCCCTTCCGGCATCTGGGCAAAGCCAAGCTGTGCCCAAGACCTGCCCAGCCTGCCTGCCACCCCTGCCACCACCAGCCCCTTCCCTGAAGGCCGGGCCGGCCCCCAGCCCTTTATCCTAACTCACAGTGCCTGGACCCCGGCGTCACCAAGCCAGGGCCTGACTGCAGCCCCTGGCCACACAGATGGGGCAACGGAGACCAGGGTGGCTGCTCCGAGGACACCCAGCTTGAGGGTGGCAGAGCCGGGCTCCTTTCTCACCTTCCAGGTCTTTTCTGTACCCTCCTTCCCGTGTCCCCCACCCCCAGGGCTCAGGGCCTGGCCAGGCAGAGAGACCTTCCAAGGGTTGGAGGGAGCGAAGCTGCAAGTCCACAGCAGAGGGCGCCCGAGCAAGCCAGCCCCAGGCCTTGGACGCCCTGGCTGTGGCTCGAGTCTGCAGGCCAGCACGGCGGCTGGCAGAGCCTGGGCCTCTGTGAATGTCAGAGCAAGGGAGACCCCACAGGCTGCCCAGCCAGGGAGCTCTACAGACCCCCAAAGCATAGGAGGTGGGAGCTGACACTCGGGCAGGAGGAGGAGAAGGTGTCCCCTTGTCTGGTGCCCTCAGCTCTGCCCCGGCCAAGAGCTGATCTGGGCTCCACTGCACACCAACCAGGGGAGGGGAAGGCTCTTGGCTGTCCCGGGACAAGGACACTCCCTGGGTTTAGGATGGCAGCCTCGAAATGAACTCAGACCCGGGCCTGGCGGGCACCGGGGGTGTTGGGTGCCGAGAGGCGGCGGTGGACGGCCCCACTTCCCGCCCCACTTCCCGCCGCTGCTGCTTGCTGCGAGCCTGACCCCCGGGTTATCGGGGCAGCGGCTTCGGCGATGACCTCATTAAGCAAGGTGCCACGTCAGCACCTTTCTGAAGCTCCTTTTATCACTCCCAGCGTGCCGGTGCGGCCCCGTCCACACCTCCTCCCCGACACGGCTCTATCTTATCTTCCGCGGGGTGGGGACCCTCGCTGGGAGCCAGAGAGCAGGTCTAGGAATGCTGCGTCCAGACAGCCTGGCCACCAGCCGCTGACACGGCGGAGGAGGGGCAGGGCCAGCCTGTGGTTTCTTGCTGACAAAACTGCAGAAATGCATCGACTCCTGGCTTTCAAAATTCAATCATCGTTACGGTGATTATGTGCGCAGAGCCCCCGGCTTCTGCCCCTGCACCGCGCCCTGCCCCCACCGGCCGCCAGAGGCCCTTCCCAGGCCGGCCCTTCTCCAAACTGGTGCTTCTACATCTCCGAAAGTGGGGCGTCCCATCCCAGGCCTCTCCCCAGCACGGGCTCCAGGACACAGGCCGCTCCCTCACCGGAGGCCCGAGCTCCCACCCTGGGCTCTCCGTGGCCCTGGCCCCTGAGGGCAGAGGGGAAGATAGACCTAAGACCTGGCATCAGGAGCTGGGGACAGGGCCCGGTGGCACCTGACATTCAAGGTCACTCCCCGAGAGGGCCTTCTGGAGTTCAGAGCCTCTGGGAAGTCTGTGGAGGAGGAGGAGGGTCCTGTTAGGAGCCCGCTGTGCCCCTCCCCGCCAGCCCTGCGCATTCAAGCTGCCTTTGTGAGCGCAGAAGCCGTGCCCACTTCTCTGCATGAAGACGGCTCTTTGTCCGAATGTCCTTGGCCCACAGATTTTGGGGATGGTGTTGAATAGCTGCCCCTACGCTGGCCTCTCTCCATGCTGCTTCTCCCAGGGCCTCGCACACGAATACTAAAAAGCAACCCAGCTTTGCTCCAGAAAGCCCGGGGCTGCATCCCAGCTCCGGAGGGCAGTGAGGGCCGTGTCCTGGGCCAGGCCAGTGAGCCTCACCCTCAGCCAAATCAGCCTGGAAGTGCTCAGGGGCCCCAGGACTGCGGCTGGGCTAGCACTACTGGGCTGCGGCCTGGGCTTGGGGAGATGGGCACCCCCTCTGAGCCCCCGGCAGAGCTCTGCTCCCTGCGTAGATGGGTTCTTGCTGCCCAGTGTCCTGCCAGAGGCCTGGGCAGCCTGACCCCTAGCTTGATCTGGCCCCGGCAGGAGCAGCCCAGTGTCCAGAGGCTCACGGGGACCCAGAGCCCGGCGCCAGCCCTGGGGATGCCCAGAGGTAGCACCGGGACCCAGAGGCTGGGGGCTGGGGGCTGGGCCTGGGGCGGCTGCTGAGCAGCATGAGCCTCTTTCTTCTGGCCACACACCCAGCACCTGCCCTTCCTCTCCCCACCTCAGCCCAGAGCCCTCAGAAGATTTGGAATGGGGACCAGGGCCAGGTCCGGACTGGGGGTGCCGTGGTGCACTCTCACTGTGGCCCAGGCTTGCATTTTTGCTTCCTAGCCCAGGACCTGCCTGTTCCCCTCAGGCACATCCCAGAAATCTAGGTGCCAAGTCACCCCAAATCTGCACGGGCATAGGCGGGTGTCAAGGACTTCTGAGAACTGACCCTGCCCTGCAGCAAGAGCGAGCTCTGACCCCCTCACCCCCGTAGCCCTGACCGTCTCTTGCATCCATTGCAACATTCTACAGGCACGCGTGAGCACCCCCTGCATGCAGAGCTCTGGCTGGGACCAGAAGGGCAGGGGTGGGCCTTCCGGAAGCAGACAGATAGTGCTTCCCAGTGGGACCTATGTCACCCCGCGGCCAGGTCCAGGGTGCTCCGGACTCCTTCCTGGGCCAGTGCCAGGGAACCATGCCTGTGGCCAGAGCACCCGGAGGCTCCAAGGGTCTCACCCTCCCTGGGCCTGGCTTCCTGCCTGCAATGAGGCTAAGGTCTTTTTTAACACCTGGGCTTGCTCTTGGCTGTGCCATGCCTCTCTGCCTGTCTGCCTGGTATGGAACGTCCCAGAAACATTGCCATCTGAGGGCAAGCAGCCTGGGAGGCAGGATCCCCTGTCTCTTCCCACAACCCCCTGCTGGGGCTGCAACCCCGTGGGAGCCCATCCATCCTGCCCGGAAGACTCGGCAGCTGAGTCCCCAAGCACCTTCCGGGGACTCCAGGGGCTCACAGTGAGACCTTCCCTGTGTCCCCAAGTCAGGAGCAACGTGTCACCAGTGCTGAGTACTCCCGGAGAGGATAAGGTTGCAAAGCCGGCCCTGAGACTCAGGTGTCCCTGGCCCCCTGTGCGTGTCCCTCATTTTATAGATGAAATCATAGGAGGGGGGGCAGCAAAGCCACAGGTAACGGGTAACAGGACTTGACCGAGAGCCAGCTCATCGGCTGTGTCAACAGACACATCTGGCAGAGCACCAGGGAGGGCTGTGCATGTGACGCCTCCCCCAGTCCCACAGAACCACCAGCCTACACCTCAAGGTGTCACCAAAGTGACCCACGGCCTCAGTGCAGCTGGGGTGAGAAGACACATCCACATGCACATCCGAAGGGCGGCAGACCCTGACACAAGCCTGCTCGGAGGACGGGAATGGTGGCCCTGGCTGCTACCAAGGAGTTTACGTGGCCTTGATGAGACCAGGCGGGTGGAGAATGGAGCAAGCAAGAACGGAGGTGGAAGGGGGTCATGTGGACACCCTGGTGTCCTAGCTGGAGCGTGGGGCTCCTGGGAGGAACCATGGGACGAGGTCGTCTCCGGAATGCCCACCTTGTGCATTTGCAGGGTGCCACCCCCAGCCCCGGCGCTCCACCCAAGACCCCTGACTTTCTGAGGTCTCTTTGGCCACAGCGGCCACCTCAGTAGCCTCCAGCTCCTCCCTGAGACCCCAGGCTCCTCTGCCCGCGGGGTGCAGAACCCAAAGCACAAACACCTCCACGATGTTCCGGGGAGGGCACTCCCACCACCGCAGGGCCAGGCCAACAGGAGAAACAAAAAAGGAAACCTGATAAACACTTTCCATACCCAACATTTTCCACATTCAATTATTTTTAAATTAAATAATCTCTCCCTAGGAGAAAAAGGAAAGTTCCCACTCAGCTGAGCCCTGCCAGGTCTCACAAAGCCCACATTGTGGGGTGCTGACGGAGACGGAGTCTCCGCGGGGCCCGCCCCTCAATGCCCCCTTTATAACCATGCTCTCAGGCAGCCCCTCAGACCGCCCCTGTGGCGGAGACCCTGGCCCAGGGCCACATGGCCTCTGTGGGGCTCTTGTTGGCTCCCAGGAGCCTGGGTGGGGGACCGAGCAGCCCTGGGTGGAGCGAGAAGGCTGCCAGGAAAAACTTCGGGCTTTGGAAGGCAGCACGGAGGATCCGAGGGGTGGCCTGGATGGCAGAAGGGTCCAGCCGTGTCCCCGGGACGTTCGGAACCAACGGCGCAAAGAGCTTGGGATTTGCAATCGGCACCTCGGGACTCAAGACCCCAGTCCTCTTCTTCTTGGTTGAGTGTCCTCAGGTGAAGCACCTGACAATTTGAACCTGGTTGTTGCCACTTGTAAGACGGGATGGTGCCCACGCTAACCACTTCCTAGGGCTGCGGCGAGGATGGCGGGACGAGGACACGGATCTCATGGTAGAGGTGCATGCAACTGTCTGCTTAAGATGGATATGCACGTAGAATCATAAAGCATTTGGGTTCTAGAGATGGCAGCATAGCTTCTATCGGACACACCCTCCCGCAGAGAACAGTCGTTATACACTTTGAACAAAATGATTTAAAAAACAAAAAATTCGAGGGCACCACAGAATAACAAGAAGCAGTTAGAAACTGGAGGGATCCAAACTTTGACAGAAGGAGTTGCACTGTGAGGTCCAGAGTTATCTATATTTCCCCCCTGAGACCACTGCCCAGGCCACCTGGGTCTAGCAGGGCAGCTAGAACTCACACAGAAAGCTGCAGTCTTGTGAGATGGATGTGTCAGAGGACAGAATTTGAGGCTGCCGGAGCATCTGTAAATTGAGGGCAAAATCCCAGAGAGGAAGGAGCCACAGAGAGATGATTCCCCAATGTGCATATAAACTCCCTGAGATCTTGGGCTTACTGCCAAGTTACCCATGCCTGAGAGGAATCATAAGCAGCCCAGTAGCAAAGGCAGAAAGAGCTAAGAAAAGGTTTCAGTTGCTGCTCATCATAGCAGGGGTTTGGAATTTGAGTCCTATCAATTTAGATGAGCTGGATAGTCATCTTTGGCTTTCCATTAGAACCTCAGAAGGGTTTTGCCTTAAGAACAAAGACTATATCCTAAGTCTAGGACAAAACTGAAACAGACTCGCTCTAGCTAAGCATATAGCTAAGCTTCTGCACATTCAGGGTGAGTACCAGTGATTGAAATGCCTGCTAAAACAAAAGCCAAAACTCTTCAGAGGAATATAACAGAATCCAGAGTTTCTATAATGTATCATCTACAATGTTCCATATAATAATAAAAATTACTAAATGTGCAAATAAACAGGAAAATGTGACCTATAGTCTAGAAAAAATTTAGCCCATGCAAACTAAATTTGATATGATCCAGATGTTGGAATCAGTAGATTTAAAAATAACTATTATAAATATGTCCAAAGACTTAAAGGAAAAGGTGATCACAATGCACAAACAGATGGGAAATGACAGCAGAGAAATTAAGAACCAAAGGGGAATTCCAGAACTGAAAAGCACAGTGCATGAAATAAGCAAGTTCCTGTATAGGGTTTTAACAGCAAGTTGGAGATGGCAAAAGAAAAGGTAAGTGAACTTGAAGATAGATTCATAGAAATTGTCCAATTTAAAGAACACAAAAAATATTGAAACAAAATGAGCAGAGCCTCAGTGACCTGTAGGGCAAAATATGATCTATGAATAACTGGCATCACAGAAGGAGAGAAGAGATGGGGAGTAGAGCAGGAGGGAAAAAAAAAAAAGAAATGATGACTGAAAAAACACTAAACAGAAAGATATTGAAAACACTCACTAACCAAAAGACTCAGTTAAGGAAATAAAAAGCCAAACCACATACTGGGAGAAAATATTTGCAATACATATAAATTACTAACGACTTATATTGAGAATATATAAAGATATACTAATAATCAATCCATTAAAAGATAATTCAATTAAAAGGTAAACAAAAGCCTTGAGCAAACAAAAAATCAGTTACAACCAAGGCTAATAAAGCACACAAAAATATCATTAGTCATCAGGTAGAAGCATACTCAATCCACAACAAGATATTGCTTCCCACACACTAACGTGATAAAAATGTGAAAGACAATTGATGTCACTGAACGTCGGTGAGGACAGGAGCAACTAGAACTTTTGACTCATCTCGACTGTCAACCAACAACTAGAAATTCCCACTGCTGGTGGGAATGTAAAATAGCACGCCGCCAGCCTGGAAAACAATTTGGTAATGTCTTATAAACATAGACATGCGCTTACCCTACGAGCTAACGATTTTATTCCTCAATAATCTACATTGAAATGAAATGAAAACTTAGGTCCACAAACTCCTGTACACGGACGTTCATTGGAACTTTATCCGTAACAGCTTAAATCCAGAAACAATCCAAGGTGCCCGTCCACAGGATAATGGCTAAACCTGGGATATGTTCACAACATGGGATGCCACCACTGTACGATAACATAGAATGAACTGCTGCTAAATGCAACAACAGGACTGAATCTCAAACATCGTTATGCTGAGCAAAAGCAGCCAGATACAGCAGGGAACATACTGCATGAATTTGTTTGCATGAAGTTCAAAGACAGGTAAAACGAGTCTAAGGTGGTACACATCAGAACAGTGGCTGTTCCTTTGCCCTTGGGGGATTTTGGCTGGAGGAGGCTAGAAGTAATGGAAGAACCTTCTATCTTGATCTAGTGGGGGCTGCATTTGTCAGCCATCCAAGTACACACTTGTGACCGTGCATTTTATCATAGGTACACACGTGGGGGCGCTGAGGCCAGGCTGCCCGAGTCTGAGGCAGCTCTCACTTGCTGCTGTATTCACAAACTGCGGACACTTCCTTCAGCAAGTTGCCTCCCTGCAGGCAGACGGGCCAGGTGGCCTCTGAATTAGCCGCTCCCACCTGCCCTGCGGGCTTCCCAGGTATGGGTAGTTAATTTCTCTCTCCTGGAAATTCCCACAAAGAACTTGACATTTCTGGAGAGCGAGGAGGGGATTCCCCTTGGAATGGCACTGTGGATTTCAAGGTTGTTTCTGTGGTTTGGTGGCGGGGTGTCAGTGGCAGGGGGGAGCCACGCTGGCACGGAGCTACCACTGTGTCCCGGGTTCTCTCAGCTGCCTCATGGGGGCGGAGCAAGGAGGGGCTGAAAAAATACTATAAACCCACAACCTCCATCGTGATATTTCTGATCTTTAAATTTAGAAAGTACAGATGCTCCGCAACTTCGGATGGGGCTACGTCCCGATAAACGTATTGGGAAGTATCATAAGTTGAAGACGCATTCAATACACATGACCCAGCCACCATCACAGCCTGGCCTCGCCTACCCCAACCATGCTCAGAACACTCTGCAAGCCCACGCGTGCCAACCCCCCGCGACACAGTGCACTGTAGTGTGTGCATCATTTACCCTCATGACTGCCTGGCCAACCGGGAGCCCAGATGGCTGTCACCGCCCAGCATGGAGAATGTCATGTGCGCAGCACTAGCCTGGGAAAAGATCGAATTTCAAAACTTGAAGCACAGTCTCTATTGAATCCTTATCACTTTGGCACCATCTCAAAGTCAAAGAATTGTTAAGTTGAATTGTGGTGAGCTGGGGACCCCCTGCGTGTGTGGCTTCTGATCCCGCCTTCTTCCCTCGTGTCTGTTGGCGTGGTGTGCCACAGCGGCCACGCCGGCGCGACCCACAGGCCAACGTGGTCTGAGTATTCCGTCCCGGAGCTGTTTCCCAAGCACACAGCCACCTGCCGTTCGCATCTCTGTCTTCCTCTCCAGACTGGGAGCTCCCTGAGGCCGCAGCCTGGCCCCTGCTGGGTGTGGCGGTGGGTGAGTGAGCCCCGGTCTCTACCCCCGAGACCCCCGCTCGACAACGGGGGCGGAAGCCGGCCTGGCGTAAGCCCGTCGCCATCTGCCAAACTCCGCCAGGCTGCAGTCACCGCGTGCGTGGGCTTCGCAGTCACGGGCTTGTTCCGTTCTCGCCACAGCCCTTCCGCGGCCTCGACGCTTAACCCGTCACAGCCACGGGGAAGTGAAGGCTCCGACGGGCGGGGACCCGGCTGACGAGAGTGCGCGATGGAGTGGATGGTCCCACGCCCCAGCCCGGAGCCGTGGCCGCCACGCTGCCCGGAGGGAAGGTACCCTGGGGCGGGGCTTGCGGGGCACGTGCTCCACTCCACGCGGGGACCCCCGCAGCTCTGTCCTGCACAGCCAGACCCCACCGCGCAGCTCCGGCCCCCGCCGGGGCTTGCTGAGCTGCCTTCCCGCGGCCACTCCGCGACTTCTGCCCCCGTCCCGCCTGCCCCCGAGGCTGTTAATTTCATAAAGAGGCTGTTGTTCCTCGAGGTAGTCCCCACAGAGCACGTCCCCAGCGAGTGGAAACATTTAGTTAATAATTTAACACTGCACTGTCTGCTGAATTTTCAGGCCCCCAAATAAGATCGATGGCGCTAACAATTGGCTTATTGAACTCCCGGCTCTATTTCCCGAAGACGCGGACGAGCGAGCGGAGAAGGGACAGCTTGGAATGGGGGAGGGGGCTGTGCAGAGGGGAAAAAGTGTAGATGATATCGATGCAAGTTGTCAAAAATAATTGTTTTGTTTTCCCCGGGAATGTTCCAGACACCCCCGGATGCACTGATCCGTAACGCCGGCTCTCCGGGAGCGGGAGTTTGGCATTTATCGGCATTTTGCTGCCCCCTCCCGAGACGTTTACCAGGTGAACGCTCCCGCCTCACTATGCTGCGTCTGTCCCCAAACTGTGCGGGAGGGGGAGGCAGCCTCAGCACCTACCTCCCTCCCTCCCTCCCTCCCGCCCGCCTTCACGGGGCAGGTGCTCGGGACTCGCCGCAGAGGGTGGGGTATGTGCGGCGGCTTAGGGGATACGGCGTGGGCGAGACCCGAGGGAGAGCCCAGCTGGAGCCGGTGACCCCAAGGAAGACCCAGACCTGGAAGCCCCAACAGGTGTTTTACCGGAAGCAAACAGGGTCACGCCCTACCTATGAAGTCACTTGACGGCAGATTCCGGACTACCATCAACAAACCCGTCCATATGCAGACCCGAGTGTCTGCCATCGCGGAAGTATCGCAAAGAAACTCCACACAGGTCCCAGAGGACACGCACCCCCGGCCCCCACCCTGCCTGTCCAATGGCTCTTCCAGCTTCAGCTACTGCTCAGAGCCTCATGCTCCTGTGGGACGGACACTGGCCGCTCTCGAGCCAGGCTGGACTCCTTCCTCCCTCTGAGCCAGAGGGGCTCTCTGCAGATTCTCGCAGCTGCAGGGACCCGGTGGGGCAGGTGCGAGGGAGTTTAGCCCCATTGCACATGGTTCTTAGGAGGGCTGGGGTGGGTCAGTCCACTGAGCCCTGGCTCCCCCTCTGCAGACAGGTCTGCAGTGCGGCTGTCACCTTCACTTTCGACACAGGAGGCATGATGGCACGTGAGACCAAGGTCTCTCCGAAGCCCCCGCCCTCACTCTGGCCTCACTGCTTAAGTCCCTGGGCTGGGAGCAAATCCTCGTTGCTAAGCCCCAGTCTAAGCAGTGCTGCCGTCAGGAAGCCCTCTCAGATGCACTTGGTGGAGGACACACCCTTTCCACTTTGCTATTAGCACTTCCCAGGGCCCTGCTGAGCACCCAGGGTGGTCACCACCGTCCTCATGTCCTTCTGTTCATGCTTCTGGGCACGGATGCACCTGGTGCCTCACCCTGGCACGACCCCAGTCCTTGAGGGTGCTGGGGCTGTTTCCACTGGGGACAGTGTCCCACAAAATGCGTCAAGGCCATCAGTGGCTGGAGGAGAGTGTCCCAGGACGCTGTGCTCCAGGAGGTGAGTGATCAGGGACAACTTTGAGTGCCTGGAAAAGGGGACCTGGGAAGGACATAGCAGGGTGAGCGGCTCAGAAGCTCCTGGAAACGGCCTTGACGCTGCACATCTGCCCAGAGAGAGACAGGCCCCAGGCCCCTTCTCCTCGGCCTGAACGTTAGCTGTTGGGCTGTTTGTCACCCTCAGAATGGGGTCTTTCCTGCTCACCGGGCCTTGGGGACTTCACACAGCCCCATGAGAAGGGCATGTGAGGCTCAGTCCCTGGCATCGGACAGAGCCCCCTCTGCACTGCCCTCATGGGCCCTGGCTGCTGCCGTTGGCCCAGGGGAAACAGGACAGGACCTGTGTGTGACGGTGTGTCCTGCCCAGAGGGCCTGGCCTGGGCCGTGCTCAGAGACCTCTGGGCCCTCAGGAGGGCATGGTAGCCATGACCCCGCGGGTTCCAGCGCTCACCCCACCAGCCAAGCCCGCCTGGCGTCGAGTCCCAGGCTGTCAGGCTGGAGGCCAAACCCTAGGGGGACACACATCAACCCTGGCGGCCCTCCCCTGTGAGAAGAGCCTCCGAATTGGGAAGTTGGGCCTGGAGCCGAGGCCTCTCAGGTCCTGGCTTCGTGGCTCATCACGTGGATAACTGGGGAGGGGTCAACAGCGCACCGGGGCCCTGGACGTTGTGTATGACAAGCCCAGAGGCCAAATGTCCAGGGAGCCTTGATGTGGGCTCTCCTCCGCTGCCCAGGGGGCCGGGGGTATGTGTCCCTATGGCACGCCTCGTCTGAGGGGACCTGGAGGTCCTGGTGTCTGCTGGGTGGGGGCCTTGTCCTCCTCCCCTTTATTGTAAGGTCCCATGTCCCCATGGGCGCTCCTTGGAAAGGCCCCAGGCAGGGCTCCTTGCAGCCCCCAAAAGGGAATTGGTGCTGCCTGTTCCTCTGGAAGGACGAGAATTGAATGAAGGACAACTGAGGCTGGAACCTCATGAACTGGATGTTTCTGTGTGTGCACAGGGGCCTGTGCCTATCTGTGGGTGTGTCTGCATGTGTGTTCACACGTGTATGTGTGTACATGTGCACATGTCTGTGCTTGTCTGTGGGGGCGTCTGCATGTGTGTTCAGATGTGTATCTCTACGTGCATGTGCACATGTGTATGTACATGTGTGTGCCCGTCTGTGGGTATGTCTGCATGTGTGTTCACATGTGTATATCTGCGTGCATGTACATATATGTCTGTGCGCGTGTATGTCTGTGGGCATGTCTGCATGTGTGTTCACACATGTATCTGTGTGCATGTGCACATGTGCCTGTGCATGTGTGTGCCCGTCTGTGGGTATGTCTACATGTGTGCCCACATGTGTGTCTGTATGTGCATGCGCACATGTCTTGTGCATGCATGTGCCTGTCCATGTGTGCATGCGTGCATGCAGCTGTGTACATGCCTGTACATATCTGTGCATACCTGTACAAGTCTGTGTATGCATGTCTGTGCATGTGTGTGTACATGTGGGTATGTTTATTCGTGTGTGTGCACGTGTGTGCACATGAGCCTGTTCATGTGAGTTTTGTTTCTTTTCCCTCCATCCTTCCTTCCAGCACCAAAGCTCAGGCAGCCAGGCTCCAGGTCGCCAGGGTGAGGGGGGGACATGCAAGCTGGTGAGGCACGCTGCGCCTGTGCTTCCGGGGCGTCCCCAAGCAGAGAGCAGAGAGCCTGGAGCCCAGCAGGGGGAAAGTGAGTCACGCCGTGTAGGAACAGCTGTGGGACATGCACTCACGACCCCTGCGGGGCTGCCCCAGCAATGCTCAGGCCCAGGAGAGAAGCCCAGCCAAGCCGCCTGCCATCCCACACTGGCGCATGTCCCTCAGCTGGCGACCCTGCCTTTCTGGCCTCCGGCAAACAGGTGCCTGCACACAGATATCACGATCCTTCAGCGATGCCTTGGTAACCCCGCACTGTCCCCACCCCAGTCCACGAGACTCCGGCTTCAGAAATCGGGCTCCCCCCAGGAACCCAAGTGAGGCCTATTCTCCTAGAGAAGAGGCGGCCGCAGCCTCAGAGAGCAGCGATCGACGCTTTCAGGGTGGGAGGCGTTTGGGATGCTCAGAGCAGCGGGGCGAACAACGCGCCCACTCCCACACAGCCGTCCCCTCCTCTCTCCTGAAGTAGACTCACATGGGGAGTGCACATGCACTAGAAACGCCAGCACACATGTGCATGCATACGCAAGTGCTCATACACACACCTCCACATGCACACATGTATGACACAACCATATATACATGCACACACACACCTACACACATGCACGCACAGACACCAACATATGCATATATCTGTGCGCACACACATGCACACAAGACACACAGACACATGTGCATGTCCTCCACTACCGTGGCATGTCTGCAAGCCTGGATGCAAGGGTGGGGCGCAGCAACCGGACCCCATGCTGCTGCTCTGCTCCCAGGCACAGCTGCGGGCCCAGCTCCTGCACGGCAGGTTTGGTAACACTCGGTGTGCAGCAGAGACACCGCCGCCTGCTCTGCCGGCTCCCGGGGGACCCGTGGCTGGCTCCAGTGAGGGAATTCACGGTGATGCAAGGTTCTGAGGACCAGAGAGAGAGCAGGACTGGGGGCCACACCCAGAGCCTCCCCGACCCCTCCCTGTAGGAGCCGCCCGAGCACACCGCAGCCGGCCATGGCCCCAGAGAGCCCCACGCAGGGAGGAGGCTGCAGGGAGGCTGGCCGGCGAGGGGCGGGCAGGTGGCCCCGGCGGCTCTCAAGGCCTCCTCCCTCCCCTCTGCCAAGTGGCACCTTCTACCGGGACGCTGGACAGAACGTGGAAGAGGGTAGATTTTGAAAGAAGTAGATGTTTTTCTTTGGAAAGTTTATTTGCAGATTTATGTCCAAGGGTGTGTTTTTCTTACAAAAAAAACCTCAGCCAAAGGTTAGATTTCAGATATCCCCCGACTGGCTCTGTTTGAAGTCCTGTTTATTTGTTTGGATTGGCCAGGCAAAAGTTAAAGGAAATAAACTCTGCTCCGGGTAGGATCTTGTTCGGCGCACTTTCAGACACGCGGCGTGCTAGCTGCAGCCGCACCAAGGACGTGCTCTCCGCAGATGCCCCGGGGGGAGGAACTGTTCCGTGTCCTCCAAGGGCCTCACTGTCTTGCTGTTTCCACACTGGCCCCTGCCCTCCGTCAATGGCGCTCTCTCACTCACTTTCTGGGTGGAAGGTCTCTGAGAAAGCTCCTTCCAGGTGCCCTCCCCGCACAGCGCCCCGGCCTCCCTCTGCAGCAGGATGGGGGCTCCGGAAAGGCGCCCCAGCTGGGGCTCAGAGCAGAAGGCTGGGGACCCGCAGTGTGACTGGGATACACTGGCTCTCTCAGGACACCCGCCTCCCCATGGCTGGGTCTCCATGCCACCCCGTCACCTCTGGCTGTGTCCCTGTCACCTGGTGCCGGGCCCCTGTCCTGAGCGCAGGGTATAGTGTCTTTGCTGTTCACACAAACACCTTACGAGGTTGGGGGCACGGAGGGCACGGGCCCCTGTCGATGTCAGCGGACAACCTCGGAAGCCTCCCTTCCCCGTCTGCAAGCTGGGTTAGTACTTGCTGCGAAGGGTGCTTATTGGGGTTCAGTGACCAGAGAGTGAGCGGTTGGCCCCCCAGCTCCCGGCGAGCACACGGCGATTGTGACGAACAGGTGGGGCTGGGAGCCAGTCAGGGGCTTGTGCGAGTCTGGAGGTGGCAGAGGTCACTGCGGAGGGGCCAAGGGAACGGAGCCCAGGAGTCTCCGCGTGGGCACCCGGCCCGGGCCGTGGGCATCTCCAGGCCACAGTCATCGCAGCTGCTGTGGCCACGGTGCGCGGATCTGGTTCCTCTTCCCGCTTTCTTTCTCTGCAAGCAGAGGTGATGGGTGGTTCCCGCGAGCGGGAGGGGTGAGGACCGACGACTGCCGTTTGTCGTTTCAAAGCTGGGGACCTCAGAGGCCCCGGGGAGCCCAGAATTTGAGGACCTGGCCCCCAGCCATGCTCCATGGGGAGATGGTGCCATGACTTTCGGGGCTCTCTTCTGAGAATGAGAGTGCCAAGCTCGGGGCACCCTCGCCACCCTGGCCACCTCTCTCCGGCCTCCGTGCTCTTCCCGATGGGCTCCCCCGGCCCCAGGCAGGGTCGCCGTGGGACCTGCGGTGACCCGTCATCCAACCTCGGCCGGGCTGGGGTCCAGGCCTGTGGTTCCTCACCCGGAAGCTCCCATGTTTGCTCTGTCTTTGCTGTTTCCAGAAGGCTTGCTCCCGTCAGCCGGGGGCCTTGTAAACTCTTGTCCTCAGGGCCAGGGTTACTCTGTGAGCCCGATGTCATCCGACAGACAGCCAAGGAGGCGACACTCAGGGACGGCAGGGTCTGCCTGGCCACACAGCCTGTGAATAAACTGTGCGCCAGGCCTGTGGACTCACATCTGCAACCTTAACCACCATGGCTTTTGTCAGAGAGAAGCTTCCAGAAGCCTTTGTTCATTGCAGGGGTGGGCCCTTCCTCCCTAATGCTGTCACTGCCAGCCTGAAGCCCCCGTTCCCACAGTCACAGCACAGGCTCGGGAAGGCGGGACTTTCCCACAGCCTGGGCTGCAGCGCCCACGGCTCAGACGCGGCCCCGCCCTCCTCCCGCACACGGGCTCTGGCCTTCCAAGCCAGACCCCAGCCCGGCCAGGGCGTCCCCGCTGTGCTGCCTCACCTGCTCCAGCCTCCCCAGCCCCCAGGGTCCCCGTGTGTCTGACTCAGGGGGACAGGCATCCATTTCCCCAGACACCTGTCCTCCTGCCACCAAGCCTGCAGCCAAACTGCTTACATCAACATCATATGGCTACCACGTAGGCCATGTGGCCTGCAATTCCGCACCTAGACGTGGATGCAAAAGAACTAAGTAGGTGTTCAAGCAAAACCCCACATGTCCACGTTACTGCAGCGCCGTACAATGGCCACGAGGCAGAGACCACCCGTGTCCACCAGCGGACAGAGGAATACAGTGTGGTTGGCGAGGAGGAGAGAGGCTCTGACACACACGGCGGCGTGGACGGAACGTGGACGAAACGTGATTTTCAGTGAGAGAAGCCGGCACCAAAGGACATGTAGTGTCTGATTCTGCTGGTATGAAATGTCCAGAGTCCGCAAACCCAGAGAGACAGGACGTGGATTAGTGGCTGCCGGGGGCCAGGGGGCGGGGTAACCACAGGGAGTTGAGTCCTTATGGGACCACAGTTATTCTGGGGCGATGAAAACCCTTTGGAACCAGGTAGAGGTGGTGGCTGCACACCACTGTAGATGTGCCGAATGTCACTAAATTGCACACTTTAAAATGGATAAAATGGTAAATTTATGTCATAGGTATTTTACCACAATTAAAACATAATCAACCCTTGAAACTTAAGACCGATTTAGAATGGAAAAAACAAAAACCAGAAGTAAAAACAAGACAAAAACCAACAACACACCAGGGGCTGGCCTTGGCCGTGCCCCGTCCCCGCCTGCGACGAGAGGCCTGGGGACCCCTCCAGCCCAGCTCCTGTGTGACAACAGGGCCATGTTACCGCCTCGCTGAGATGCATGAGAAACAATTAGGAGCAATTGGCATCGATTGGCAGATGATTTTCTTGGTGCCACGTGCGATCCGCGGCAGAATCTCATCACACTTCCGAGTTCTGCACCTCCCAGTTCAGGCCGGCTTTGGGGCCAGGCAGGCGCGTCCTGTCCGGACAGCATGAGCCACCTGAGCCTGCAGCGGGGCTGGAGCCACTGGGGGGCGGGGCATGGCCAGCGGGGCTGGACCCCCGAAGCCTGTCTCCTGTCCAGGAATGCCGCCCCCCCCCTTGCCCAGGCCCAGGCTCTGTGTTTTAGGACGTGGTGGAGACACGGCCCGAGCGTGGGGGTGCCCCCCCATCCCAAGACGTGGGGACATCAGTGTCCAGTGCAGCGGGCCTCGTGTCCCTGAGCCCCCAGGGTCACAGCTCACAGCTGGTCCACCCGAGGGGGGCCCACCAACAAGGCCGATCAGCTCAGAGCCACAGGAGCCCGGTGGGGTCCCGCGGTGACAGCCCGGGGTGCCGGGCAACGGGTAGAAAGAGTGTTCTCCGCCATTCCCATTGGAGGGGCTGTCGGCAGCACGGCGCCGGATCCCTCTCGGCAGCTAATTAGGAGATCTGGACAAATGTGTTCTTTCTCCAGCATTTGCTTCCTAAAGAACACGGCT
Organism: Cheirogaleus major; assembly: GCA_963574435.1. Classification (NCBI taxonomy): domain Eukaryota; kingdom Metazoa; phylum Chordata; class Mammalia; order Primates; family Cheirogaleidae; genus Cheirogaleus; species Cheirogaleus major. Next base: position 12,338 of record CAUYPO010011037.1, on the reverse strand, counting down.
CAGAGAAACCCCCGTCAGTAGCCCCCTGTCCAATTTGTGTCACTTTCCAGTAGTTACTGAGCCTGAAGATAGAGCCTGGAATATTCGTTCATTTGCTCATTCCTCACTCATCCATTCATTCTTTCGTTCATTCAGCAAGCGTGTTTTGAGCCCCCTCCCCCCGCCTGAGGCCACCGTGGGGGGCTTTCTCCCATAGGCCATGTCCTTTGAGGAGGTGGTCTTGTGCATACTAATTGCTGGACCGGGATGGAGGGGGGTGTTGGGACATCCCCCGAGGCCCCTCCTGTGCCCAGGGGAGAAGCGGCCTTGTTCTGCCCTCCTCCCCACTCCCGGCAGCTCCCTGCCATGGGCTCCATCAGGCTGGCACGGGAAGGGACAATCAGGGAGGGGCCCAGCTGCCCTCTGCAACCCACAGGGGCCACAGCCAAGCCGGGGAGGGGGGAAGGCCCGTCCCCCGGGAAGGGTCCCCATGGTGGCAGTCCCAGGATGGAGGGCAGGAAGGAGCGCCTGGAGGAGCGGGTGGGGCCGGCCACCCCCTTCCCACAGCCTGGGAGTGGGCGGTGGGGCCTGTCAGTGTGGGATTTAGGGGCCTTATCAGAGGGAATCGGCTGCCACTCCACATTCAGGCCACTTCCTGTGAGCTGAGAGCCAAGCTCGGACACAATGGCTGGTCCTTATCTCCTCACCCCTGACCCTGCGGGCACACCCCAGGCAGCTCTGATTTCTGCCCAGAGCAGCAGGTGAGACCGTCTGGGCTGCAGCTTTGCAGCAGAGGGAGGCTGGGGGCTGTGGGTCCCTCTTTAGCCTGTGTGAGCGAGGGCAACTCTGCTCTGGCCAAAGATCCGGGGGTCTCCCTGGGCCTGACCCCTCCTCACTTCTGAGGCTCCGTCTCGAGGTTCTCAGAAAACCCGCCCTCCCTCGCCCGGATGTTTGTTTTCTCTAATCAGCCTAGCAATCGGGTCCTGCACACGTGGGAACAGGGGACAGGAGGGCCGGGCAGCCGCCCTCTGCTGTTGGAGCAGATAGGGGGTGGGGGGGTGGGGGGAGTGGTATTTGGGGAGTGGGAGGTGGACGAGATCGAGGGGCAGAGAAGGCCCCCCACCCCATGAGGTTGGGCCCAGGGCCTCTGCTGTCTGCTCAAGGTCACTGCCGTTGGCACCAGGTACTGAAGTCTGCAGGCCGCCAGCCTTGCAGGCCAGCCCTGGGCAGGCAGGGGTTAAGGCTGCTGTTCGACTTGACAAGTCCAAGGTGAAGTGGGTGACCAGCATCTCAAAGGCATCCTTAACCCCTCTTGGCCGGCAGTTCTAGCTGTTGTTCTCTGGACAGGCTCTGCCATCGTCACTTGTGATAGGGATGGGGCTGGCAGGACAGTCTTGCATTCTTAAAGGGACAGCGATCCCAGAACCGTCCTCCCCGGGAATGTCTGTCTTTTCTCCTCGCTCACCTCCTGGGTGCGTCTCTTCCCAGCTGAGGAATTCGCTTCGTCTGGCACACAAACCCAGGGACAGTGTCTGCTGGGTGAGGCCTGGGGCCGGGTGGGGGCGGGGGGTCCATGGGGCCTGGACTGAGCCAGAGCAGCAGCCACGGCTCCCCTGACAGGGCAGATGGCAGCTCGGGGCCTCCCCCAGGATGTGTGTCCCTCCAGGGATGTGCCCAGGCTGCAGGTGCCTCCTGCCCCCTTCCCACAGCTGGAGTCATTCCTGGCCGCTGGGCAGGGTGGCGGGATGCCAGGAGGGGTGAGGGTGGCCCTGGGATGGTGGGCTCTGTTCTCTCCGGGGGCTGACTCAGGGACACCTGCTCTGCCTTCTGTGCTCACCTCAAGGTGCAGGTGCTGGACTGGCGGGGTGGTGTCATCCCCGGGAGCATGCTCAGACTGGCAAGCTGGCACCATGAGGGCCACCTCGTCCTGAGCCCACGGCCCCTTCCTCCACCCGGTTTTCCTTCCACGAAGGAGTCGGGACAGCACAAGAGTGTGTGTCCACTGCCGCCGCCCCCGCGTTGCCCAGTGTGGATAGGAACCCCCTCTGCCCCTGCGCAAGACAGCCCGGGCCTCGGCCCCTGCTCACTGCCCAGGGACCCCACTGATCCCAGCCCCGAAAATCTGGACACCAGATCCGGACAGACAGACACAATCATGGGGAGGTGCTGGGGGGGGAAGGCCTGCTCAAATTCTTCACCCTCATGTGCAGAAGTGAGAAGCAGCCCCTCCCCCAACTCACAGCACATCTGCTTTCCCCGGAAGGCCACTCCTATCCACCCGGGGGTCCCACAGGTCCCGGCCCTGCCTGCGGCTGCTGCCCAGTGCTGCTGGCACCCACGCTGGCTGGGACAGGACACATGTGGCTGCCTGAGTGGGAGGCCCTCCCTCTGGGGACAGAGCTGGTGATTGAGGAGGGGTGGGGGCTGCAGATATGTCCTAAATAGGCCCAGGGAGAAGGCGCCCCTGCAGCAGCTTGGAGAAAGGGGTTTGCCTGGGGGGCTCTAGGAGGGGCTGGGGAGTTCCAACACATGCCAGCGTCGGAGTTAGCCCCAATCAGGGTCTACAGGTGCTGGGCCTCACCTCTCCCTGAACCAAGCAGGGAGCCTGGGGCTGGGGTAGCTCCATGCTTCTTACCTTTTTACAGCAAGAAAACTAAGTCATGGAGGGGTCAAATGATGGGCCCAAGACCCTGTCTGGCTGCACGGCCAGAGCGTGAGCCGCTTCTTGTGCTCCAGAGTCCTTGCTGGGCACCGTCGCCCCAGCCTGAGCCTGGCTCTCTGGGGACAGAAGTGGGGGTTCACTCCAGGGTCTGATAAAACGGACTCCCTATACCCTGTGTCCTGGAGGAGAGGGCTGGCCTATCTGACGGGGGAGCTGGGTCCGCTGGGTCCTCTGTGCCCACCCCAGACAGGACAGCTCAGCCTGCAAGGACAAGGGCCCTCTGAGCCAAGAGGGTCTCTGCATTTTTCCTATCTGCCTTCATAAGAGACCTGCTGCTAGGGTGTGTGTGGGGGGATGAGAGTTCCAGGCATGCCGTGGCCCTCCCCCGAGGAAGGCAGGGCCCTGTCACTGAAGCCAATGGCCCTCAACCTGGGGACATAGCTCTGGTTGTCACTGTCTTCTGCTGGGTAGAGTGCAGGGATGCTGTGCACAGGACAGGACACTGGACAGGACAACTCCCCACGACAGAGCTGACCTCAGATGTCAGCAGTTTTGAGGTTGAGAAACAGAGTCCCAGGGCCAGCGGCAGTTGGGGGCTGTGCACAGGGCGACCCGAGGACAGGGGCTGCGCAGAACATCCCCAGGGGACACTGGCACCTGCTGCCCAGGGCACTGCCAGCACTGGTCAGTGTTTCGGGCAGGCGAAGGGCCTCCCGGAAGGTCTGCTGAGAGGTGGGGGCTCCCTCGTGAGGCTGAGATCCTCTGTGGGGTTCCCCCGAATCTCTCGCTGCCCCTTCCCCCACTCTCCAGCAGGCAGGTCATGATGCCAAAGCAGCACATCCAGGGGGCCTTGGTGCCACCCGGGCACCTGCGTGTCTGTCCTGCTGTGCCACCTCCCCACCCCTGTGGCCTCGGCCTCCAGGAAGAGGCTCAGCTCCTCACGCAGGTGTCTGGGGGCGGCCGCCATGCGCAGAGGCTGATACGCTCCGTGCACCTGTAACCGGATCAGCGCGGGGGTCAAATGACTCGCTGTCGGATAACAGAACCCCCGCCCGGGACCCGCCGCCGGGGTCGGTCCTGCCCAGGAGAAGGAGCCTTGAAAGATGACGCCTGTGTGTGCCGGGGAGGGGCGAGGGCTGGGGTCGGCGGGAGGCCGAGGGGGCTGAAGGACCCCCCAGGGCTGCCGCCCACAGCTCCAGGGCTGTCCCCTGAAACAGCCTCCCCAGCCTGCGGTAGCGCTGCCTCCCCATTAAGCAAAGACCCTGAAGGCAGAGTGCCGTGTGGGGAAGCCACCCTGCATTCCAACTGTTTTATCCCTAAAGTCTGCCCGAGGCTGCCAGCAAAGGCCTTGAGGAAACTCCCTGCCAAGTGACAACTCAGAAAACAAAGGACAAAGACGTAGACACAAAAAATGCGTCAAATTTTAGGTTTAAAGAGAGCCAGCGCAGGGCTGGAGCCTTCCTGCAGGACGCCCAGAGGGGGCCGAGGCAGGGACCACCCAGCCCACACCCAGCCTGGCCTCGGATCCTCCGGGAGCGGGTTGCCTGGTGGGGCCTGAAAGCCGATTCCCGTCGGGAGCGACTTTCTCTCTGAGACAGAGGGGACATTGTGCCTAGAGAGGCCAAGTGTGACCCAGCGGGGCAGGAGACCACCTTCTCTGTCCCCGGCCCGGAGACAAAGCGGCTCCCCGCTGTCAGGCCCCCGTGGTGGTCCAGCAGAGACGGCTGCCCACTGGGGCCGCTGCCTTGAGGTGTCCTCCTCCTCCTCTCTGCTTCGCCACCTGCCCCATCCTCCAAATAGCCCTCGCCGGGGCTGCACACGGGCATGGAGACGGGGCGCAGGGTGAGGGTGACGGTGCTGGTCATGGGGCCCCCAAGGGGGGGGATGGGGTGTCTTTGGCCATTGCCCTTGGCTGACCTCTGGGCCAGGTCAGAGTCCAGGGCCAACTCCAGCCGCGTCTGCCGTCCTTAAACACGAGGCTTCCCTGGAGTTGACCATGGCCCTGCGGGAGCTGGACGGCATCCCCACTAAAACTCCCGCGCCCAGAGCCTCGCGGCGGGACCTTATTTGGAAACAGGGTCTTTGCAAACATGGTCGAGACGAGGTCACGCGGATGGAGTAGGGTAGAATCTAACAATGACCGTGTCCTTACGGGAAGAGGACACACAGGGGGAGCCCCGGGAGGACAGAGGCAGAGACTGGGGCGTCCCATCTACCGGCCACAGACGGCAGAGGTAGCTGACCCCCACCAGACGCTGGACATTTCCTGGGACGGGTCCTCCCTCAGCCCTTGGGAGGAACCAGGCTTGACTTTGGACTTCTAGAATCGTGAGAAAACAAAGCGTCTTGCTCTCCGCCCCACGCCCTCAGGTCATGGTACTTGTTAGAGCAGCCACAGGAAATGGACAAGTCCCCGAGAGCTGTCCTTCAGGCAGCCCTGCTGGGAAGCCTGCTCTGGCCAGGGGTCAGAGCTCGGCCGGGACTGCCCCTGGGACCTGTGTGTGTCCCCTCACACTGGGGCCTTCTGCCTCCACCACAGGGACACCGTCCACCCCTGGGAAGGGCACCCCCTGCTTTTGTCTCTTGGGGGGGCGGCGATGCTGCAGGCTGAGCCTGCTCCCTGCTCCGCCAGCCGGTGTCCTCTTGCCATGTGTCCCTCCACCAGACGAGGAGCTCTGCAGCGCACAGGCCCGTGATGGTTCCTCGGAGACGCTGCCTGTGTGGGGCGACCACTCAAGGCAACATCTTCCTCAGGTTAGCAAGTGCAGAGAAGAGGCCGTGGGACCCGCTTGGGCCTGGGGTGCAGAGGTAGCTGGGGGAGGCCAGAGGCCACAGGGAGGGGCAGAGGCTGTGCCCTCTGCTGCCTCCTCCCCGGGGACATCGGTGTTTTCTCCGGCACTGTACGGGGGCACCAGCCCGGACTCTCAGGGACTCGGGCCTGGGCCGAGGCTACGTCGCTCCCACACGAAGGTCAGATGTGCTGCCCGTGGGCCCATGATGTGCCGCGTCCCTGAGCCAACCTGGTCACCTGCCCAGCTTGGGGACCGAGGGCACTGGGGGTGCTGCCTCAGGTCCCACGTGCCGTGAGTCCAAGTATGCTTGCCCCCTGGCCTCGTGTCTCAGGGTTCGAGCCGCAGTGCTCGGGGGGCACGTGCCCAGTTGAGAGGCCGGTGGCCTGGGAGGTGCCCGATGGGCACAGACATCGTCGTGGGAGAGGCTGTCCGGCTTTCGTCCCAGGTGATGAGGCCCCAGTAGTAGCACCTTTGGCCCGGAGTGAAGGGATGGATGGAGGAGTGACCTGTTGGGTCTGCATCTTAGGACCGTCCCCCCAAGATGGCCTCATGGAGGTGCATGGAGCTTGGAGGGGAGACTGTCGATGAGAGTTGGAAAGTGTTGTGGAGGCCCGGGATGGCCAGGACCAGTGGGCAGGGCAGGGCGTGGGGGGACGGTGGCAAGGTGTCCTTGGGGAGGAGGAGCGTGAGCCCCACGTGGTGGAGGCAGCCTTGCATGCATTTGTGGGGGGCTCCGTCTCATCTGCACCCTGCACAGGAGGCGAGTGCCCGGGAGGGGCCGCCTCGCTGCCCGCGCCTGTGCCTGCAGAGTCCTTCAGCCAATAACTCTTCCTCTGGCCCCAGAGGAGGGTGGCGGCCCTGGCCCCCAGAAAGCCCTCTTCTTCCTTCCTTTCCCAGCGAGGAAGCTGCTCCTGCTGCATCCGGAACATCCCACGACCGCCGCTGACGCGGGGCTGCGGAATGAGCAGGCCCAGGGGGGCCACCAGAGCCTCTGTAAGCTGGAAAGGCCTCCCTGACATCATTACATGAGCGATCACGTCATTACACGCCGCAGCCCGGAGCTGTAAATACTTGGGGGAAAAGTCCTCTTTGTTGACGGGGCGCTAGGATATGGACCTCGCCACTTTTACTGCTCAGGATTAAAGGACGTGAGGCCTGCCGGAAAGTACGGCTGCTCCCGGGCCATCCTTGGGCTCCTGCCGGGGCTTTTTTATGGCTGTGCACGTGGGTCTCCAGTCCCGGCGGTGGGACCTGGGGATTCTCAGGCCTGGGACTCACAGGTGTCCACAGGGACCCCCAGATCCACACAAACCCCCCTTCCTTCAGTTGGTTGTCTCCCCGGCCTCCCTGGGGGTTCCAAGGCAGCAGCCCCCTCCTGGGTGGGGAGAAGATGTCTCCCCAGGGAGGCCGGGGCCAGGAGGCCCTGCGGGCTTAGAGACTGGCTTATCCGCCGCTCCCGGCTGAGCAGCAGAAACTCCTCACACGCTGCTCCCCTCAACTGGTGCAACTCAGCAGCCTCATTTTTTTTTTCTAAGTTGTTGCAAGCCCAGATGCTCAGACTCTCCAAGTTGTCTTGGAGGTGGCACGGGGTGCGTGGCCATTCCCCGCCCCGGGCCATGCCTCACACAACACGAGCAAGACCCCCGGCGCTTGGGGAGCGGATTCTGACGTGCCCAAGTGCCGAGTCCCAAGACTTCTGTGAGATCCCAGATTTGGAAAGATGACGGCAGCACGTCATCTCCCCACCGAATACACAGCCCGCTAACAAAAGGCACATAGATAAACCACGAGCCTACGCGGCACTAGGACGTCCCGAATCCAGCGTGCCAGCTAAGCACAGAGCGCTGGGTGGCCGCCAGAGGACCCAGGGACCCACCCACCAGTGCTCAGCTCCCACGGTCCCTGTGACTCTGCCAAAGCCTAGAACACGTTGTCAGAAGGGACCGAAACACGAGGCGTCCCAGTTAACCAAACCACAGCCAGAAAGTGGGAAGTCCAGAAGGCCACAGACCCGGCTCTTAAAGAATAAGAGGCAACGTTTCATCTCTCCCCAGCCTCGGGGAATTTGCAGAGGTCGCGGGTTCTCCCTGCAAGAAGGAAGGGAGAGGGACAGGGAGATAATGACACCAGTTTCTGGGTGACAAGGTGCTCTGCCCTGTTAAAGCCTGACATCTGGGGCAGAAGCGGCCTCTGGGGACCCCAGCACAGCCCGTGGGGCTTGGGGCTGCAGGGCACCTGCAGGTCTGGGAGGAGGCTGCAAGCACGGGCAGGACACCCACAAACACCAGCGGCTCCCCGGCTGCGGCCTGGGGTGTGTGCGGTGGGGCCTGGGGCGTGGGGGCCGGGGATGGGAGGCGAGGGGCCTGGCTCCCAGCCTTACTAGCTCCTTCTCACAGAGGCTGGGACTGAGGGCGGCCCAGGAGGCTCAATTGTTTTTAAATTCTGTTTTTACAAGGAACGTGAGATTTATAGGCTCTTGAGGGGAAGAAAATGATGTAACTTGAGTCAATCAACAGACCGTTTATTCCGGGCCTGTTTCCCGTCCTCTCGGGGCTCTGGAGGCAGCCGCGGAGCCTCGGCCTTTGCAGAAAACCACCCACACTCACACCCACTCACACACTGTGCACGCCACACCCGATACACACACACATATGTGCACCCCACCTGCATACACACACATACGTGTACCATACACAATATACACACGCATGCACCCACGCACAAATATACCCCAGTTACCCCACTGAGGCCTGCCTTGCCTGTGGCATCTCTGAGGGACACTTCTGTGTGCACCTCACGCTTCCCTCTCTCCAGCCCCTGCTCTCTCTTTCCTTTGCAAATGTCCCCTGGTGCTGCACAAACCACCCCCAAGCTGCTCCCCATGGTCCGTGACGAGGGCTTTGCTACGAGTCAGGGCCAGGGAGGAAGAGTAGGTCGGTCGTCCCCCTTGGGGGCTTGGCTTGGTGCAGGGCCTGGTGGGCAGGGGGGGCACACGGGGCGGCGTGCTGGCCACGTCCCTCAGAACACCAGCCCCCCAGGACCTGGCCTTGCTGGGATCCTATCAGAGGGCCCGCCAGAGTCACGGCCGAGCAGGTGTAGCTCGGAAGCTCTTCCTGTCTCGGCGGCAGCTGGGGCGTGTGAGCAGGGCCTCTGAGTCACTCTGCGTGGAGATCGATGGAGATCAAAGAACTTCATCTTATCTCGGGAGGACCTTTGCGCGGTGCCCGGGGGATGGGTCCAGCAGGAAGGCGCTGGGCTTTCTAACAATGCTAGGTTTTTCTTTAAATAGGCAGGTCCACCTTATCGATTCCTTCTCTTTCCCCTGCTCCGTGTCAGAGGGGACAGATGAAGACTTTGTGCTCTGAGATGATAATAGCCATGACCTGAGGCACCTGGAAAATGAGCCTGTTCTCCAAGAGCTTGGGTGGCAGCCAGCCCACGGGCCCTTCTCCCCCCACTTCCTGTGCTGCACCTTGGGGGCAGCCCCCACAGGGACTGACGCCCACATACATGCGCACGCACACGCCCTCAGCCCCCCACACACACAGGCAGCACGCCATCTACCTTTGAGTCAGACCATACAAATCGCAAATCCCAATGCCGCACATTTAAATCCCCAGGGGCCTGTATGGCTTGGTCTTTAACAGATAGACAGCAGTTTCTTTTCCCCAGCCCAGTTTATGTGGCTTGTAATTTGGCACATGCGTGTTATTTTATTTCGGTGCCGCTATGCCGCTCACTAACAGTGGTGGGCACCGGTGTGCACGCTGTCTGGTTCTGCACGCGGAACAAGGAAGTAGGTCTCCCAACAGGCCATACCTGGTAGGTGTGGCTGCCAGCCCTCAGCTCTCTGTTCTAGGGAACGGCTTTGCTAGTCTCTCCCTTCACAGTCACCCACCATGTGTGGCCAACGTGGGCCGACTGGGATAATAGCTGCCCCTGGGTACTCAGCTGTGCTCGCAGTGGCTGGGAGGCCCCACTGGTCCAGCAGGGCTGGTCCTGGCTTGTCTTCCTGCAAGTGTGGGTGGAAGATACACAAGCCCTGGGGAAGCCGGCTAAAGCCGTGGGTAGCACATGCCTGCGCGTGGACGACAGCTTCTAGGGATGTGGGGTGGGCTGCCATGGCACACAGGGAAGACCCCCAGACTGGGATCCAGCAGACCTGGCTGAGCCTCGGCTCTGCCCCGGATGTGGAGAAGCCAGTGGCGCCCCTGGGCTTCAGTCTCCCCAGCCAGGCAGCAGAGTAGCAGGTGTGATCAGAGCCGGGACACCTCCTAGCTCTCCTTCCGTGCCTGGAGCCAGTGGCCCTCCAGCAAGACGCTGATTCACTGGCCTGTCCTGGGAGGGCCTTTCTCCCCCTCTTTCTCCCACAGTCTCCCCAGCCTGGTGTGGTGGCTTCAGACTTCTCCCTCTGCTCTGTTGTAAGGAGGCGGGCTGTGGTCCCCAGCACCCTGCATCACCCACCCCCTGCGCCAAAGGCTGACCCTCCCCAAGTGAGAAGGCCAAACATGTTGGAATAAATGCCCAAGGACATCAAAAGAAAGCAGTGACCCTTTTGCCTTTCAAATGTTGAGCCTTTTTGCCGTCCCTACTCTTTCCCTGGACCGGCAGAGGGAAGAGGAGGAGCCCAGACTGAAGACCTGATATACATCAAAGCCCCAGCCCCGCTCCCCCGCCTGCTGCAAGCTTTGGAGCTGGCTGCACCTCCAGCCCCAGAAGTGCCCTCCGTGGCAGATGCCCTCGGAAAGAGCCTTTGCTCCTTGGGCTCTGACAGCACCTTCTCCTCCTGACTTAGCGGCAACTTCCCCAACAGAGGCTGAGCAGGACTCACCAGGCTGGAATTCCCGGGTGTCAGTCCAAATGTCACGCCACGTTTGCAGCCATTTGCAGCATTAAAAATGTAAATGAATTAATTACAGAGCTCAGGGCCCTTTATTTTTCATTCCCAGTTGTGTTTTTCCTAGGAAAAGGGGCAGAGTGCTGGCAGCAAGCTCGGCTCCCTCGGCGTTTTTATTACTTTTTATTGTTACGAATCTTTCAATAGGCAGGGGGAAATACCCTCCTTTCTGGCATGCCTTAAATATCCAGATGATGCTTGGGATGTATAAATTTATTTTTGTTACTTGCAATTTGGAAATGTGGTTATCGAGATTTGCCACTCAATGAGGACATTCGAAGGCCACGTGGGTTTGTCTGGCAGGGAGGGACACAGTGAAGAATCCCAAGTTGGAAAATAAATTTATATATATATACACACACACATATATGATGTGTTCATGCTTCCTTTCCCACATTTTCTGGTTTATATGGTAGAAGAATGAGAAGAAAAGCAAAAAGCATACGGAAAAAAGTGGATTTGAACCAGATAATAATTCTCCTAAAAAAACAACCAGCCAACACCACCCAAACTCCTTCAGAACAGGGCCGAGTCTGAGAAGCCTGCTAATGCTAACAACCTGCTAAGGCAGCAGAAGGGAGCTCGAAAGACACTCTTAATCCAGTTATTAAAAGTCTTATATGTGTCTTCCCTTGTAATTGAATTTCACCACACAATTTAAGAAAAGCCACACACAAAAAAACTTGTAGTAAAAATCTGGGGTATAATTTTCTTCAATCAACTCTGGCTCATGCCTGCAATTACCCGAGCCTTTGCGAGCCTCTCTGCGATGCTCCGGGGACGGGCCTTGGGGCCGCCGTGGGTGGCATCCTTTCATGTGCCTCTCAAACCGTTCTTTATTGCAAGGTTTCAAATTAGCGCTAGCAGCAATGAGCAAATTTGATAATTCGATCTCAAATTAGTTAATGTAATGTGCCAGTAACCACTAACTAGTGCATTACAAAGAGGAAAATGTATCTTTTTGGAGTTGGGATATGAAGTTAACCAGCCTGTCATTTTGCCTTTGGAAACTTTCATGGGTCTTTATTAAAATGAAATAATCTCATCAGAAATGCGCATCCCTCATGGCGCTGGTGGTGTCCGGAGGTGGCGGGATGTGTGGGCGGGTCCGGGCCCAGGGGATGCCTGCACCGCTGCGGCTGCCCTCAGCGCGCTTCCCGGGAGTGGCTCCAGGAGCCCAGAGGCGGGCGGGAAGGACTTCCCTTAGGAAAGTCATCCTGAAAGGGACTTGGATCTGGACGGAAGGAGGCTGCTCCCAGGCAGCCCAGTGATGCCCAGACCCAGAGGCCTCCCACCTGCACATCAGGACACTGCGGGCCACACTGTTCGCCCGCTTAGCAACAGAGCCAGCAACGGAATCAGACTCCCAGAGAGAGCACGCGCCAGTCTGCCCGTCCTTGTCAGCTGAGTTCCCCAAAGGGTCGGGCTAAGAATGTCCTTCTCCTCCTCTCCTCGTCACCTCTCCTAGGTAAGGGCCTGTAATGCCCCCAAGGCCACCTGTTCATGTCATAGGAACAGGCAGCCATGGGGCAAACTTCCCTTGTACCGAGTGGCAAGAAAGAAATTGTCTTCACATTGGTCACACTGGCCACCATGACAGACGACAGGGGGACACCCATCCAGTGTTTTCTGTGCACCAGGCTGTGGGGACCTAGAGCCCTGGCAGGGCACTATAATTAAAAATGTCACTGCTTCCTGGCTATACCGTGCCACAGATTCTAAGTTACACTGTGTCACTGCTCCATGGCTACACTGTGTCAATGCCCTCGGCTACACTGTGTCACTGCCCCCCGGCTACACTGTGTCACTGCCCCCCGGCTACACTGTGTCACTGTCCCCCGGCTACACTGTGTCACTGCCCCCTGGCTACACTGTGTCACTGTCCCCTGGCTACACTGTGTCACTGTCCCCTGGCTACACTGTGT
>CAUYPO010011036.1:0-10488 GCA_963574435.1 Cheirogaleus major | reverse complement strand
TCTCAACCTAGCATGAAAGAGCAGCAAGGTTTGAGATTACTATTTCAACAATATTTGACCATTTGAAACAAATGAACAGGTAAAGAAGCTGGATAGATGGGTTTCTCATGAATTAAATAATCATCAGCAGAGAAATCGTCTTGAAGCTTGCCTTTCTTTGTTGTCATGACATAAAGGTGAACCATTTCTACACTGTATTGTTATGTGTGATGAAAAAGGGATTCTTTTTGACAATCACAAGCATTTGGCACAACAGTTGGATAAAGACGAAGTGCTGAAACACAGTCCAAAACTGAATATTTATCAAAAAAAAGCTAATGGTGTCTGTTTGGTGGTCCTGCGCTGGTATTATCCACTACAGCTTCATGAAACCTGGTCAATCCATTACAGTGATTTCTACTGCAACCAGTTGAATGAAATGATGAGAATGCCTGTGATTAAGGAGCAGGATTGGTCAATAGAGACAGGCCAATCCTCTTGCAAGACAACACTTGACCACATGTCACACAAACAACGCTGCTCAAACTATGGAGGCTGGACTTGGAAACTCTCTGTCATCCACCGTATTCACCAAACCTTACACCAACTGACTGCCACTCTTTCCAGGCTTTGGATCACTTCTTGCAAAGAGAAATATTCAATTTCCAACAAGCTGTGGAAAATGCCTTTTGCGATTTCACTGCCACTCGCTCTCCAGGCTTCTTCGCTGCTGGGATAAACAAGCTACTGTTAAGATGGCAAAACTGTGTGGATAGTTTAGGTGCATACTTTGATTAAGTGTACTGCTTCTTGTTTGAGATATAATAAACTATTTTAATTTGAAATCAGACATTTCATATTTAATGATCTAATAGCAGTGAAATCTCGTGTTCTCAAGTTCTCAAACATTGTCAGGGCAAAAAGCCCTGTGAACTTCTCTGTTGCTGGTTGTTGTGGTGCTAAAACCCTTAGCAGAGAAGTGGAACTTTTGTCCAGGTACACAGAGCTATTATTTTGTATACGCACTTCTGAGTGTTAAGTTCACAGTTGGCAAAGGTTTATGTAAATAAGCAAACCTAATATTGAATGCCGTGAGTAGCAACTTGGAATTACTTTCGGCGCATCTGGAGGACTCTCTCTGGAGCCATTTTTCTTCTGTTTTACTGGTGGGAGCCTGGAGTCCTTTTTGGGAGTCCACTTGGCAGGAAATTTGTCACCACCACTTAAGAGGGGGAAAATGAACTCACAACCTTCCAGTAGCCCAACATCAATTTAATTTACATCAGCAAACGTTTTGAACTCTGACTATAGGCCTGGCCTGCAGAAGGAACACCAGAATAGTCTCTGGTCTCAAGAACTCATCTGCAGTCAAATGCCATTTATCATAAGGAACACCGGAGTGATAACCTAGGAGGTACAGATGGGGGTGTGGGTCCTCATTTTATAAAAGAGAAAACAGGTACACAGAGGTTATTATAATAATAAGTAAGAGATAGGGGATTTAAACTTAGGTATATCCACCTCCAAAGTCCATGTTCTTTCCAATACACGAGTGATTTATTTTGCCATCAAATTTTTAAATGCTTATTCATATATATTTTTATTTGCCATATTCAGGGGAAACTTGGGCATTAAACTTTAGACTGCTAAAATACAGGCTATCTAAAAAAACATAAAAGTGTAGTATCCTCATTCCCCTTAGAATACATTTTAGTGAATTAAATCTTAATATCTTTAAACTACAAGCTTATTGCATAAAGGCAGTTCATGCGAATGGCCAAGAAACAGTGCCACCTTCTTAGTGGGCTCCACTAGGTGGAGAAAGACTCCAACTATTGCTAAATATGCTTTATAGAGATAATTTTATTTTTATAAACCGTTTAAGCCAAAAATTTAATAACCGACAACAGACCTTACAACAAGGAGGCAGTGAGTCCCAGATGCCCAAGAACTTGGTTAAACAGGTTATTAGCAAAGGGCAGGGTATAAGCAAGAAGTCACAGGAGCATTTGAAAGTTGACAACGTCAGAAGGCTCTGCCCTCCACATCCCCAGCCGCAAGGTCAGCTTGCACATCTCCTCCGGAAACAACCAGAATTTAAGAAGCAAAGCGTTTGTTCATTCTAGCCATGTTCATCAGACTGACATTTTTCTCTGCCGTCGGAGTTAAATCTCTTTTTAAAACATGCTAAGGGTGGTTTTTTAAAGGAATCCTCAGAGCTCCAGCGTCACATGAGGTTAACGGAGTCTGTGCAGGTTTTGTGGTCCACGTCAAACATTCCTACAAATAATAGAGAAAACTGCATAATTATATAAAGAAAATAAAAGAGGAGGTGAGAAAGAGATAGACAACGTGATGCACGGTAAACATGCTGAACTTTCAATGGAATCTAGGTTTTAAAGTCAAGAAATCTGGTGAAAAACCTCTTTTCCTGCCTCCACTGTGGTGACCAGCCATGACAAAGTCATCTGACAGATGTCGGCTTCCACCGCTAACCAGTTTATGGAATAAGGGAAAGTCTCTTTCTTTAAATCCTTGAACAGAATCTTTCCAAGATGAGTCAATAATTTTAGGCATTTCTAAAATGTAAAAAATTCAAAAGCCTATCTACACCTCAAACAAACAAACAAAGGGTACAAAGTTCCCTTTTTTTGCTATCAATTTTGAGTGATAATGTAAAAGTTGAGTTTTTGATGGTGTGCGTCTCAGAGAAAGTTTACAGACAATTGTGTAGGTATAGTGAGGAAAATGATTTTTTCACTTAAATGGTTATTACATCAATAACTAGTATAAACCATCATTCCTAAAAATCTCCTTTTGCTTAGTAATTCTTATTTTGTGTTGACAATAGCAGTTGCTTGAGTAGTTAACGAAGTTTTATGTGGTTTAACTGTTTCACCATGTTTGTGCTATTTTATGGAGGGTATAAGACCAAAAGAAGCTCTTTTATGGAGGGAAAGACCTATTGGGAACTTTCCCATTTGAGAAAGAAAACAGCAATTTGGTGGGTGTACACCTCTTCAGAACGCAGAGACTGAGGGCTTTCTCAGTACCCTGGAGGGGCGATATGGCATGGTGTGAGTAAAAATAAATGTCATCTTCACATCTAGAAAAGGGGGTTCTATTTAGAGGGAGCGGGTTAGGCAGGTACCTCTAAATCCAAACATACAGTGGATTTGGTACCTGGTCTTTAGGACGAGTGCTCACTGAAGTCGAGGACTGACCCAAGTCAATTTGGTAAACGTGGCTCTGTTCCAAGCCCAGTAACTGGAAAAAATTTTAATATACTATTCTGTAATGTATTTTCATGATTTCTTTACCATTTTGTATAACTAATGCCCTAACTTAGCTGCTTTGTGGACATTGTTACCCATGATCCCACGCAAATAACCCATCAAAGACTTTGGTGTCCACCGATGAGCGGGCCTTTGAACAAAGAGAATAGGCCAAATGGGGCTTCACTGTGTCCCACCTGCTGTGGCAGTGTCCCCTCCATTGAGAACAGTGTGTTCTACTCTCAGTCACTCTGATGCTACTCTCAGTGGATTGGGGATGTGATAATGATCTGTCACTCTGATGCTCGGAGACCACGATATCTTCATGCAGAGGCATTGTTGGCGAGAGTTTCTCCAACATCTGTGGCTAATACTCTTAAGAACCTCCTGTCCCCAACAAAGTTAACAAAAGAAAAGAAAAGGAAAGAAAAGAAAAGCTGATATGACCTTAAACATCACTTTTATAATGGATAATAAGTCTTCAACATATGAAAAAACTGTTTAGGAGAAATGGTGTTAATATTGCAATAAATGGATCCTAAATGTAATTTTAGTTAATTGATAACTATGGGACATCGTACCCAATGTGGTAGAGAAGGCAGGCAGGCTCCCATAGCCTCCACGTGACACCAAGAGGGGGGCATGGTGGACCACCGTAAACTATCCCCAGAGGTGTCCCTGGGGTACTTCACATGAGAACATGTTTTCATAGCCACTTCTGTCTGATTTTTCTTGTTGAAGCCAAGATGTGAAGGCTTCTTTCTCCCAACTTTAAGAATTCTTGAGCAAGTATGTTTTCTCCCTTTGCCAACTTGGCCCCTTCTAACCTTCTTTGGAATAACTTGGGTCTTTCCGGGTGTCTGTCATGTCCCTCAGCTCTCAAAAATGCCTTATAAATCACTTGGCCTGTCTAAGCTTGTGTTTCCCTGTTCTTTGCTTAAATCCCTCCCTCTCTGATGAGAAGGCGGCTTCTGCTTCCAACCACAGTCAGGCCTTCTCTGTAGCTTAACGCCACTCCAAAGAATTAGCCCGCCATGTAAAAATGCCTCTGGTGGTCTGCTTTTCATGCTATTTACAGGCCTTAATCAATATTATAATGGAGCATTAGATTTTAAAAAATTACTTTCATGTTTCATTTGATATAAAGATTAATAAATAGGAACTCCAAGATCCTTAAAAAAATTAATAAAAAAGAAACTTTATCATTATAAATACAACATACCAGTCTATAATGTATAAAAAGGATCACATTAAAATATGTTTTCCTTTATAATCTGCTCTTTCACATAGGAATGTATATATGTATCTCTGTTTTGCACATGTTATGAGTAATATATGTTATGAATAACATATGTTATGAATAACATATGAGTACATATGTTATTCATAACATGTGTCATGAATTAGCCTAAAGCTTAGCAGCTTAAAACAACAATCATTCCTTATTTCCCATGGTTTCAGGAACACACCTTAGCTGGATGGTCCTGGCTCTGGGTTTCTCATGAGGCCACAGCCATCTGAAGATTGACTAGGGATGAAGGACTTGCTTCCAGGCTCATTCACAAGGCCTTGTTGCCACGTCAGTATCTTTACAAAGTTGCTTCAAGACACGGCAGCTATTAATAGCTTCCTCCCTGAGTGAGCCATGAGAGAGTGAAACTGCAATGTCTTTTACAACCTAATGTCAGAAGGGACACACCATTCCTTCGGGCATATTCTATTGGCCACACGGACCAGCCCTGGTACAGCGTGGGAGAGGCTACACAAAGGGTATGGGGTGTTGGAGGCCATCCTGAAGCCTGGTGACCACTCTGTGTGTTTAATCTGTAATCATTTTGGCCCAGAGAGCCCCCTCGTGCCCCCATCTCCTCCTTAGTACACACAGTTTACGGGGCTGGACAAACTTTTGCCTACCCCTCCCTCTTCCCCCTTCGCATCTCAACCTGCGCTTGAGTTTGGCAGAATGTACCCTCACCCTTTGGCTTGTGCACTTTCTGCACATACGTCCTTCTTTACCTGTCTGATTTCAGTCTAGGTATGAACATCTCCTAAACCCCCAGTCTGGATTACATACCCCACTTAAGGGTCCTCACGACACCCCTTTCTTCCTCTGCCAAATGCTTTAACATACAATCTTAGAATTATGTGACAATATGCCTATCTCTGCTTCTTGTGCATGGAGCCTGATGTTTTATTAATGGACTTAGGATCCTGCTATTTCATACAGTTAATACATGGTCAACACCTTCTGTTGAATGAATAAACGAAACACTGTGAAAGTGTGTCAGGGTCATGTGGTTCATGAGAGCTTGATTGATAAGATTTGTTTATCATTGCCACCACCCTCACCATCACTAACACCATCATCGTCACCATCATCATTATCATCCTCTTCATCGCTATAGCTCTGTTGTTATCTCCACAGTGGGCTGCAGCCTATCCAGAGCTCTGCCGCGTGAGCTCTTCCAGATCCACAGCGTGCCAGCCAGCATTGCAATGGAGTTTTGTTTTCATTATGCAGGTTTCCTGTGAAGTTTCAAATTAATTTTAATCCTCTCCTCACTTTTAAGGCCTCTAAAAAGGGCTGTGTTCCCGCCTTCCTCGGTAAACTGGGGCCTATCCCATTTCCCTAGGATGGCGTTCATCCTGGCGAGGGCTGCGTGCTCCCACACCCCTGAGCCGCTCTGTGCCAGGGCAGCGGGCTCCAGGCTGTGGGCGGCTCTCCACCTGGGCTCCGGGGAAGCATGCCCAGTCCACAGGAGCCATGCCAGCACCCACCTGGGTCCGAAAGACCCTCGGCTTTTAAAATTCACCCTACAACACTCATTATTTGTTCTATTGTTTGCTTTCACCACTGTTGAAGGTAGACAATATGAAAACAATTATTCTGCAGAGCTTTAAACATTTTTTAAGCCTTCCTGAAACGTTTGGTCTGAAGCTAACTCTATGGTATGAGAAATAAGTATGGTACTTTTTTTTTTTCTTCTTTCTTGGTTCAGATTTTCATTTTCTTGTCTAGAATTGCTTAGAAGTTATACACAGACCCACTCAGGAAAATGAATGTAGAGAAATGGAAGCTACTTTCATAATCGCTACCATTTATTTAGTGCTAACTGTGGTCTAAGCTTGGTGTTCAGCATTTTCACATCCTTGGTCTCATTAGATTCTCATTACAACCCTATGAAGAACATTCTATTAACCCCATTTTGCAGAGGTTCAGAGAGTTTAAATAATTTGCTCAAGATCACAGAGCTGGCCACACTGAGATGTAGTCTTTTGTTTTCTGATTCTAACGCTCATTCTTTTGTCGCCACCCAAACCTCTCTCTTTTGCAGCTTTTTCTATCAATCTGCATGAATATCTTGGTTGCCTGAGGATGAATTTTTCCACCAAAAGCGAAGAGTTCAGTGATTTGAGAAGTTGTGGCAAGTAAACAAAATGAGGTACTGTGCCCATCCTGCTGCTGGGCTTTTAAAAGGAGAAGTGAGCAAAGCAGGTTGACTGTTTTCAGCTTGGAGCCAAGCCTTCCTGGGCGGGCCCTGGGCAGGGCCTTTCTGTGTTGTGGGTGGCGGTAGTGATGGCACTACCTGGACACGAGGCCTAATGAGTGGCTGTTTCAAGCCACTTCCCCCTCCAGGTTTCCATCCCTGTGCGAGCCTTTCTATGTATCTTTTTTCCAACGATATTTCAAGGGTCCAAAGACTAGTAGGTGCCAGGCAGAGATAGATGTCACACTGGTTGGTGCTGCTGACTCTATAAACTGCAGGGGGCCTCAGTTTCCTCCAATTCATGGTCAGCAGCCTTTTTGGAATAGGAAGAGATGTGGTGGGTCTCTCTAGGAACCATGGCCAGGTTCTCACTGTCAGACACACATATAAGGGTCCTAGATTCATCTCAAGCTTGGGCCTCCCACGTAGCAGCTGAGCCATCAGGCTGGCTGTGAAATCCTTATTTTATTTTCCACCTAACATCAGACTGCAAATGAAAATACCTTTTCAACCCTAGTATTATTACCCCTATGGATGGCACCTTTAATGTGAGCTATTCATTGTTATAATGGCCGCACCTGTGTAGCACGCGCACATTGGAACTGCAGCAGCTGTGGACCGTAATTGCAAAACATTATTTTCTGTTTCTCCCTGAAAGCTTTTGTGCATGCGTGTGTGTGTGTGTCTGTGTCCATCCGTTTGTTTCATCTATAATGACTCTGGCCCAAAGATTCGCCCCCCCCTGACTCCACCCCTTTTTTTTAAAAAAAAAGATAAGGCCAAATTAAATACGTTTATTTTGAAATGCATGTTTCAGAGAAAGTCAGATGCAACCCCTCACCCTCCCACCGCACACTCTCTCAGTAATGAGACTTCAGAGAGCTACTTCGGAGCGTGTGGTCTGTGGAAAGGTTCGGGTGATCGCCGCTGCTGGGCGCAGTGGTCTTTATGCATGTTGGCATTCAGGTTCTGCCGTGATTAATGCATTTGTTCCTTGATATTCAGTCCCTGCAGGACAGTGAATCCATTTAGCCCTTGCAGGCCCAGATTATCACCAGCACCAAAGACGTTTCTGCACCAGGGACTTGTCAATTCAAAATAAGAAAATTTCTAAGAAGAATGTGTTTTTCTCTATTTCCCCCTTTATTTCTCTTTACGCTCCTTCGCGCAGCCACTCCAGTCCCCATGCAACAATGCACGCGCTGCACGGCTGCTCGTCGGTCGGCATTTCACATTTCAGATTGTGCTTTTCAAGTCAGCAGTGCGGTTAGTAATTTGAGATTTATATGGAGGCGGCCGGTGGCTGAGTGCATGCGTCCTGCCATTCCCCCGGGGCACCTGCGGTGACGCACGACCCGATCACCGGCCTGGCAGGTGGTACTGCATGTGGTTATCTCAGATATCTCAGCGAGTGTCTGGTGGACGACTAAACGAACTGTCTGCCAATCGGTCAAAGAAATCTGGCTCGCCCTTTTCCCGTGCACTTCTCTTGTTGGCAGAGATGCCAAGGAACTCACTGCCGCCTCCAGCCGGAAGTCGAGTGTGGAGGAAATCGAGGAGGCGGCGTTCTAGCATAGAATGGAGTTTTCGCCTTTGATCGGGCGACAGGGCTCCTGGTGAACCGCCCCAAGGGTTAGGGAATCAGAGGGTGTGTCTGCCAGCAGTTTGGGAGGACAGGCTGCAAGATGGGGCCTCGCCACAGACTTCCCCTCCTCTTCCTCCCCTGTAAATGCCCCTTAAACGTGGACAGGGTGAACAGGGCTGTCAATCACCCTCAGCCACACTCTCATAGAAATGAATAGGTGCTCAGAGAACTGGTGCAGCTTCCCCCAAGCCCTCCGTGAGACCCTCGATAAAGAGGGGCATTGGGCTTATCGCAGAAAGCTACACATTTAAGAGTTCTGAGAAGAACAAGTAATGCAGTCCTCAGCCAGCAGCAGAGAATGAACTTTCTAGTCTTGCAGACTCCTCCGCACCGGAGGCTGAAGCCAGAGGCGTAAGCATCGTGGAGATGACTTCCAGCTTTCTGATGTGCCGGTGCGCCGGTGCCTTCTTGGCAGTTTACTTTTCTTCAGGAGGACACAATACATAGCTGTTCAAATAAACTAACATGTCCATCTTAACTGCGTTATTTTATTGAGAACATGTTTGGTAATAAGAATTGGCTAATGGGAAGCGGGTCTCCTGACGAGATAAAGGGGACATGGCATTTTTACAAATGATCAGGAGGTGACGACGGGCATCTTGATTTTTAATGCTCAAAATATTACTGATGACTTTAAAATACCAAAATACATTGAAAAAATCAAATTGAAGAATATTAAGCTAGGCAAACTTGAAACTGTTTTTAAAATAGAGAAATAATAATACAAAAAACCCAAAAAACCAAAAACAAAAACAAAAACAAATGTTGAACAGAAAACCTGGTTAGGAATCTATCCACCATTCTTCAAGCCTCGTAAGAGTTAAGAAGTCAGCATGATTGATTGTTCCTCTCTTGAAGAATCTGCTTATTGGTGAAATGGGCTTTCTGTTCTCTTATGCATATGATGAGCGGTTTTATAGTGACTTGATTCTTTAGGATATCAATGTTGTGCAGGTATAATAAAAGAAGCCAGATTAAAATTCTTTATTAACCCACGTAGATGAGTTTATAAACGCGCCGGATGACAAGGTCGTGGTGACTGCTCATTGCGCCTTTGTCCAGAAGGTGGCAACATTTCCTTAAGAATTCGTGAGAAAATGCTCGTGTCAGAAAAGGACAGTTTACCTCAGGACATTGTGTTTTGTTCTCTTTCCAAAGGTACACACGCGAGGCATGTCACCCACACCCATGTGCCCCCTTATTTTCAACAGATTAAAAGGAAGAATCTTGTTTCTCTCTCTCTCTCTCTGCGGAGCAAATTTAAATAGTTAATATTTTTCAGGCTGAAATGAATTTATGTAGTTGAAAATCTTGGACTCTTAGTCTCTCCAATTCATCTTGTCCCCCAGAAAGGGGATGTTTTAGGAGGAGTCTGTCTGAAGAGTCACTTGCATTAACATCAGTCAAATCAGATGCCCACTCTCAACCAGGAACATGTCTTTCTTTCTGAAAATCCTAGTAAACCTCAAGATAATTCTTTGCAGTAATAGTTCTTTGCTCTGTTGGATGCTGTCTTGTTTGTTATTGTTTGCTCCTGCTGTAGAGATTCAGGAGCAAGACATAAGAGAGCCAAGACACTTGTTTGGGCTGGAGGAGTGAAAATAAAACAATGGAATATGTTGTGCAGACTTGATCATTTGGAATCCCGTGTGTGGTCAGTGCAACGTCCCAATAGCAATGTTTCACCGTTCCAGGAAGTGAGAATGTTGGATTGTTCATCTCTATCCCACCCCATCCCTATAGTTTCCCATTTTCCAATATATTTTAATTTTTGTAAAGCACAGTGGTTGTAAACATGCAAACATACAAACCAACACCCATGACTTCTGTTGTGACTACAGTATCTATGCGTAACATCCTTCTTTCCTGGTGTGAAAAGAAAGTTCGAGTCAAATGTTAGAAAATAAAGTTTGAATCTCTAAAACAAAAATTGCTCCAAATCATAATAAAAGAATACAATTAATATTTTAAAATGTAATTGGAGTGATTCTTTGTGTGTATGTGTAACCTCGGGACCACGCCTTTCATGCTGGAAATCTATTCCCATTAGATTTCTAACTGGACAGTCTTACTGTGTTCTCTCTCTCTCTCTCTCTCTCTC